>JBAMBR010003472.1:22500-38702 GCA_037044475.1 Zaprionus obscuricornis | reverse complement strand
TATTTTTTGCTGAGCGCAAGTTGAACCAATAATTTGATTTTTATAGCTACGTATATCTCATTTTTTAACAAGTGAAATGTAGTATAAATATTAATCTATATATATAGTATATATATTATATATATAATACAATATATCTAATATATATAAACATAAAATTTTATAATTTATTTTGTTAAAAATATCAAGTAATTGATTTTTTTTTTGTGTTGTGCTCAAAGTCTGGATTATAAGAAAATATATTGTAAAATTTTGTCTGAAATTGTATAATTTACTATGCCTGCGCTTTGTGTTCATTTTAGTGACGTTTTACTTCTGTTTTTAGACATTTATTAGGTCTGAAAAACAAAAAAAAAAAAGATTTCAATTAAAGTTTGGGATTTTTTTTTTCTCAGAATTCATTTATTAATCATCAGACATATGAGAGAGAAAATATATATATGAAAGTTATTGATATATGTAGTATGCCGGGAAATTTTATAAAGTTGCGCTTTGGATTTTAAAGTGAAAAAATATATATATATATATATTCTGGGTGTTAGTCACAGCAGGTAGATTTATGTATAATATTTCTTAATAGAAATTGTATTAAAATACAGGTAAAAATTTTGTATATTTTTTTTCTTGGATTACAAAGTATTAATCCCATGGGTATCGCTAGTAGACAAGAGATTTTTCGCTGCTTTTATATATATATGGTATATCGTCATGAGATATATATATATATTTTTTTTATTTTCTAGTAAATAAAGAATAAAATTTATATATTTTTTTGGCAAATTAAAATTTTAATTTTTTGTTGATTTACCTTCAACACAATATAAACATTTAATAATAATATTTATTTTATTATTATGATTAATTTACGAATTTCGAATTTTTTTTTCATTGTTTTTTAATCATTTTAAAGTGCTTAAATCAACAGAAAATATAAATAAAAAATAAAGCAAAAAAATAAAAAAGAGAAGAAATAACAAAATGTGAAACAAACAAATAAAAAAAAATCAAAAAAAAAAAACGAAATGAAGCTTCAACGAAATACGAAATTTCAGTTAATTGAATTGAAAATAAAATACAAAAAAAAAAAAAATCTGGTCAACAGATTTTTCAATAACGAGTGTGAAATTCTTAAATAAATATGTGCTTAAGATACATACAAATATATCTTTTAGTATACGTGTGTATGTGTGTGTGTGTGTGTGTGTGTGTATGTTTAATGAGCATGTGTTAATGTGAAACTGGACAAATTATGAGATGAGAGATGAGAAAGTGAAGTGCAATGAAATCTGTTTTGAAAAAAATCTTAAACTACAGATCATGTCCAATATTCCAATGCCATATGCAACTGATAGTTATAAATTATAGTCACACATACATACATATGCATAGATACTAGAGAGAGAGAGACAGAGAGAGAGTGAGAAATATTTCCTAGAATCAAGGATTCAAATTTCAAGCATACATACATGCATATATATTTTTGTTAGGTACAAAAGCGACAAAATAGTTGAGATTATTTTTATAACTTGAACCCAAGATTTGAGTGTATCTAACACTATATATATATATATATATATATATATATGTATGTGTATGTGTGTGTGTGTATCTTTGCTGAACAACAGTTATAAAAACGATTATGATTGGTCTAGAACAAACTTCTGGGGGATTTTTATAGTTTTATTACTTTTGGACGGACACGAACGTTTCAGGAAGAGAGAAAGGACAAGAAAACACGAGCGAGAAGGATTTGTAACAAAATTTTTTTGGGCTGCGCCTTTTGCGGCTGCTGCTGCTGCCGCTGCTGTGATGCAAGTCTCTTGAAGTTTTTCCATTATTATATTATTGTATGATATGTGGCAGGTTTTATACACACAAGGGTTGCCTGCGCTCTGCCGCCTGCTTTGCCACACACACACAGTACTACATACCTCTTGCAAGCAAAATGCAGACTTCATTTTTATTAGGTATACATACAATAATTATTAAATACTAGACGCGCTCTATGGCAGAGTGAGATACACAGACACACAGACACATGCTTACGCACTGATTACCATGTGTGCCTATGCATATGTCCATGAGTGTATGTATGTGTGTGTGTGTATTTGTCTTTGTCGTTTGTTCAATTTGCTGCATTCGATGCCGTCTCTTTTAATATTTTTAGTTGATAAACGACCTTTGATGGCGTTGCATCGTCGCGTTGATCAATCGATGTGGCTGCAACAATAATAAATAATTATAATAAAAAAAAATATAATTGAAAAATATAAATTACAAAATTTTTGTGAAAGTATAATTAAGAAAAAAAAATTGACAGCCAAAAAAATAAAAATAAAATAAAGACAAGAAAAACGCGGCAAAGTATTTTGTTTTTGCTTTTTTTTGGCACCTGACAAAAAGTGTTTTTTTTAATCAAGTGTCGAAAGTGTTTTCTCGTGTGGTGTGTGATCGTGCCACAGCAGCAGCAGCAGCAAACATGCTCATCTCCGAGGATCAAATACAGGAGGTACAAAAAAAAAAATTATAAAAATCTTCAAATAATCAACAATCAACGTACAACAATCGCCTGATCATTGATCATAAATAAAAATCAAAATTTTTATTTAAAATTTCATAGAGCAAAATACGCAAAAAAAAAACAAAGTTTTAATTAAAAAAAAAAAAAGGCAAAAGAAAAAAAATTTTTTTTAACTTGAAACTCGTCTTATAAAAAATAAAAAATGCCAAAAATAAAAAAAAAAGCAAAGTGAAGCGAAGGCAAAGGCGCATTAAACGTATAACAACAACTTCAAGTTGAACTTCAATCAATTTCTCAGTTTTTGAGCAACAAAAGAGAGAAAAGAACTCTTAACATATGAAATATATATGCATGTGTGTGTATGTGTGTGTGATGTGTGTGTGCTGTGTGTGTATGTGTGTAATGTCTATGTGTGTGTGTTTATATATATATAAGTCTTGTGGGCGTCGTGCATCATAAAAAAAAAAAAACATATTCAACCAGTTGAAGTTTGTTGCTCATGTGTCTGTCTGTGTCTGTGTTTGTGCTGCAGTTGCAGCTGAATTCTGTTGCTGTTGCTGTTGCAAAAAGGCAGCAAGAAGAAGGAGTCAAAATTGTTGTTGTAGTTGAAGTTTTGGGGGCAATGGCAATGAAGTTGCCATAGCGCTGGCAGCTCAACATCAGCTCAACTCTAAACAGCGCTCAGTCTCAGAGTCTGAGTTGCAGCTTTAGCTTTGCGCCTGGCAAACTTGTTGTTGAACTCAAGCTTTAGATTCGCGGCAGCAACTTTGACGATGTTATGTTCGTGTTGTTGTTGTTGTTGTTACTACAGTCGCGTTTTAAATCATTTATGCGAGTGGGGAAGCAAGGCAGTTCATCATCGCATTCGCATTCGCATTGACTTAGAATGTGCACCCAAAGATCTACAACAACAACAACAAGCAACTTTACCTTTTCCTTTGCTTTTGCTTTTGCCTTTAACTTTAACTTTAACTTTGGCTTTGGCTTTGCAGTAGGCGGAAAGTATGATGAATTCCAAATTTGATGAGTTCACTCAGATGTTGTCATTAATTTTATACATCTACACACACATACACATATAGACACATAGCAATATATGCTTGATGTTTGATGCCTGACTAGACTTTTTTTTTTTTTTTGCCATTATCATTTTAACTTCAAAAATTTACTGGCATCTTTTCTCACAGTCAAAGGTCAAAGTGTGCGCCTGAGGAGGCAGCAGCAGCAGCAGCATAGCATAAACTATAAAGGAATTTTAGAAGACGAAAAAAAACAAAAACAACAAATACTATGATTAAGCAGCCATCATTTTCGTATATAGAATTTTTTGTGCGATTTTTATTTTATTTAATGAAATTTTAATTGCTTTACAATTTAATTTTTTAACAATTAGTTGAAAAGTTTTAAGTAACTCTTTGCCTGCAGATAAATTGAAAAATTGTTGAATTTCGAAAGCACAATTTTTAGTATTATTTTTCTTAAGTATTTAAATATATTTTTTTTAATTAAAAATTTGTAATAAAATTTTTTTAATTAAAAATTGTTAATATAAATTTTTATAAATAATTTTTTAATTTAAAAAAATCTTAAAATTCTATTCATATTTTTAATAATATTTTTTTTAATTAAAAATTTCAAATATAAATTTTTATTAATAATTTCTTCTTTAAAGAAAAGGAAAAAATATTAAAATTCATATTTCATATTTTTAATTAAAAATTTTTAATATAAATTTTTATTAATAATTTCTTCATAAAAAAAAGGGAAAAATATTAAAATTCTTTTCATATTTTTAATTAAAAATTTTTAATATACATTTTTATTAATAATTTCTTAATAAAAAAATATCTGAAATTCTTTCGTATATATCAGTATTTTTGACTTGAATTTCGTTGACACATTTTTTACATGCAAATAAAATTTATAGTAATTTTTCATTAATTTTTTTCAATTAAAAATTTTAAATATAAAATTTTATTATTAATTTCTTAATAAAAAATTTTTTTTTTTAAATTCTTTCGTATAAATTCATTCACAAATTTTTAATATGCAAATAAAATTTTTAGTAATTTTTCATAATTTTTTTTTCAATTAAAAATTTTTATTTTAATTTTATTTAAATATTTTCATATTTTTCATATTCATATTTTTCATATTTTAGAAATTTTTGCTTCAATTTTTTCGAAATATTTTTATTGTTTTTTTTTTAATTCAAAATTTTTACTCTAATTTCCTAGAAATATTTTCACATATTTTTTTTTTTCTAATTAGAAATTTTTACTTTAATTTTATTGAAATACTTTTAAAAAGAATTTTTTTTTAAATATTTTGTATATTTTTTTTTAACTAGAATTTTTAGCTATACAATTTTTATAATAAAAATTAAATTTTACCTGAATTTGCAATTTTATTTTGCAATTAATTTAACAGCAATAATTGTTAATAAAAAAAATACTTTGGGTCTATCTATAAATACAAGCTATTAATCTATGATATTAATTTAAATAAAGTTGTTGCAATAGTTTTATTATTACACAATAAATTAAAAAGTAAGAACAGCAAGAAATAAAAGTCTATAGAAATTAGTTAAGCAATAAATTAGAGAATGAAAGGCGCTTGAAGCGCAAAATTTAAATAGATATAAAAAAATGCATATAAACACCTCAACCCTTATATAACTAACTATATCTATCTCTCTCTTTCACTATCTATCTCTCTTTCTTTCTCTCTCTCTCTCTCTCTCTCTTTCATATTATATATATATCTAGGCATTTTAATATGCTCATCAACTAATTATACATTGTGCCTGCCAAGTCTTGCGCTTTGCTCTTAAAAAAAATGTTGCCCTTTATTTTTATTTTTTTTTTTTTTTTTTTTGTAATAGTATATAATGCGCTTTGTTTGGGGTGTGTATTTTGCAACCCTCGAAAATAATAATAATAATAAAGAGAAGCATTAACACGCGCCCTTAACACCTTTTGACTAGAGAGTCGAGAGCGCTCAGCGTTTGTTTTTTTTTGAGGGTTTTTTTTTTGCTGGGTCGAGGCGTGTCAAGGCTTCTATTGTGGCGCTAGCATATATTGTATATTGCGAAAACAATAGCCAACGACATGATACGACACAATATGACACGCACGTGCTTGCGCCTTTGTTGCGCAGCGTAAACAGTTTTGCGCCAATTTCATTGGCTTAAAAAAAAAAGTCAAGTAGCATGCTGTATATAAATGATTGTGTGTCACTGTCGCACTCTCTCTCTCTTTCTCTCTCTGTGTAATAATATTTATATATGTGCCACGCCTATTTATTTTAAATTTATTTAATTTGCATTTTAATATTTATAATTTTTTTTTTGTATATCTTCTGCAGCTCTATGAAATCAATGATGATCCCAAACGCAAGGAGTTTCTTGATGATTTGTTTTCTTTTATGCAAAAGCGCGGTAAGTACAGTTAAAGGGTTAAGTGTTGGGGGGGGCAGAGGAATTTGGGGTTACTACATTTACATACTAGAATGTAGAAATTGTTGTTGTTGTTGTTGATGTTGCTGAGTCAGAGTCAGAATCTGAAGGCAAAGTCTGTATGAAGTCTATTTGCTTAACGCGGACAGACACAAATTATGTTAATTGTATAAATTTCCCGGCACTTTTTGTCGTTTTGATTTGTCGCTTTCAAAGTGCGCTATGTGTGTTTCTCTATCTCTCTCTCTCACTCACTCACTGTGTCTGCATTAAAATATGCAGAAATTCTTTTTTCATTTTTCAATGTTCTTGAATGACAGAGAAATCATTATGATGCCGCAGTTTCTGTTGTCGTTTTGTCACTTCAAATTACACTCAAAAAAAAAATCAACACACACATACACTGAGAGAAATGTCTGAAGCATATAATATATAGCCCTTTGCTGATGGGAAGAGGGCGTAAAGTGTGATACAATATGTGGCATGCATGCGCGATATTGCTACTTAAATGTGCCGTGCAAGTTGTCGACTATTTTTGCATTTTGGGCGCAAATGATTTTAGGTTTTTTTTCTTTGTTTTTTTTCGGTTTGTTGTATTTTGTCATTAATTATAAGCATTAACAATTGTGGCATACAGCAAGTGCCATGTGGCATGCAACAAAAGCTTTTGCTATAGTAATAACAACAACAACAATAACAATTGTCATTTCCTGCATAACAAAAATGCAATAGAAACGGCAACAGCAACAGCAGCAAGTGGCAAGTGGCAAGGCAGCAACAACCGGCAAAGGGGCATGGAAAAGAAAAAAAAGGTCCTCGAGTTTTGAAGTATTTGCGAGTTGCAAAGTGCATTTAATTTGTTTATATTTGCATTTGCGACATGCAACGCGAAAAATGTTGTGCAAAGAAACGAAACAAAAAAAAAAACAGCAAAAAAAAAAAAACAACAACAAAAATGAGCAGAAGAAAAAAAAAATACTAGCCATAGCTAAATTACATGCAATATATACGCACAGACATACACACACATACATACACACAGACAGACATGCATATACATGTACAAACATGCACATGCATGTATATACATACATATAGTATATACGGCGGCTAGACTGAGCTTAAACTTGCAACTAGACGACTTTTGATTTTTTTTTTTTCTTCTTCTAGACTCTGGTTTTTTTTTCACCTCTAGCGTATAATCATATTTATTTTTTATGCAATTTCATAAGATTTTTCACACATAAATTAAACAAAGTGAAGCAAAAATTAAACATTTGCATTTTGATATTTTGCACGACTTGCAGTTTACCCTGAAAAATTTAAAAAAAAAAAATTAGATGATAAATTAAAGCTTTAGCTAGTATAAATAGAGCTTAAATTAAGCTAATATAGCTTTAAATGAGCTTTAAGCTGTTTGCATAAATTCAAAAATATTTTAAAAAAATTTAAAAATATTTAAAAAAAAAATTTTTAAATATTTAAATAAAATTTAAAAATATTTTAAAAAAATTTAATTTTTATTTTGCTTAAAAACAAAGAGAAATTTGTAAAACATTTTGAAAATTATAGAAGATTAAAGATGTTAAATGTCACTTGGCAGATAGATGTATGACTTATAATATAAAGATATCGGATATCAGCATAAAGAGCGAGATTTTCAAGCTTATCTATATAACATTTTTTTTTTAAATATTTTTTCTAGAATTTTATTTCAAGCAAAAAAAAAAAATAAAAAATATACTAAAAGTCAGGAATAACAAAGCTAAAAGAAGCAATTGATAGCTTAAATATATCGGAAATATGTCGCTATAATTATAGAGTTATATAATCTAATATATAATCGATATTATCTATATAAATAAAATTTTTAATACATGTAAAAAAATTTTTCAAATATTTTTAAAAATTTTATTTATACTAAAAATATTTAAAAAAAAATTTTCGAAAATAATGACAGAGAAAAAGAGCTTGATTTGCTTGGAAGATATATCATAAAGATAGAAGATATATAAGATATAGCATAAAGTTATCGAATATCTGTTGATAATCTATGAACAATTTATTTAATAATTCTACAAAAATTTTTTAAAATATTTTTTCAAATTTTATTTCTTTTAAAAAACAAAAAAAAAATTTTGAAAATTGAAAAGTAAAAAAAAACTAAGGGAAAAGCAATTGCTTGGCAGATATGCATACATATAGCATAAAGATATCAGATATCTGTAGATAATCTATGAAGAATTTATTTAAAATTTCAAAAAAAAATTTTTTTATAATTTTTTTTAATTTTATTTCTTTTTAAAAAACAAAAAAAAAATTTCGAAAATTGAAAAGTAAAAAAAACTAAGGGAAAAGCAATTGCTAGGCTGATATGCATACATATAGCATAAAGATATCGAATATCTGTAGATAAACTATGAAAAATTTGTTTAATAATTCTACAAAAATTTTTTTTAAAATATTTTTTTAAATTTTATTTCTTTTAAAAAACAAAAAAAAAAAATGTCTAAAATTGAAAAGTAAAAAAAAACTAAGGGAAAAGCAATTGCTTGGCAGATATGCATACATATAGCATAAAGATATCAGATATCTGTAGATAATCTATGAAGAATTTATTTAAAATTTCAAAAAAAAATTTTTTTATAATTTTTTTTAATTTTATTTCTTTTTAAAAAACAAAAAAAAAATTTCGAAAATTGAAAAGTAAAAAAAACTAAGGGAAAAGCAATTGCTAGGCTGATATGCATACATATAGCATAAAGATATCGAATATCTGTAGATAAACTATGAAAAATTTGTTTAATAATTCTACAATTTTTTTTTTTTTTTCAAAATTTTTTCATAATTTTTTCAAATTTTTTTCTAGTAAAAAAAATAAATAAAAAAAAAACGAATGGGAAAAAAAAGCAATTGATTTGCTTGGCAGATGATGATGCATAGCATTTAGATATCGGATATCTGTATAGTTGCTGCTATCAATGCGCTGCCATATAGCATAGACATAGCCATATCTTTCCTCTCTTTTTGTGAGACTATCTATCGAAAAGATAGTGTCTTTCGAATATTTAGATATGCGATGCCGCAAGCGTTGAGGCACGAAAAAAAAAAATAAAATAAAATTTGTCTGCAAACGCTTTTGACAACTTAATGGATTTTAATCTGTCACATGCGTTCAACTTTTTTGACATGTGTGTGTCTCACAGTTTTGTTATGTATGTGTATGTGTGTGTGTGACTGTGACTTGTCACTGCGACTGTCACAGTGACTGCGACTGCGACTGCCACTAAGATACTAGAACTGTGAAACTGGGAAACTGACATTGCGATTGTCTAAAGTGTCTAAAGGAAAATGTCATAGAAACAAAAACAAAATATCATTATATATGAGAGAGATATTATATATATGTATGTATATAAGTATATATAGATCAACTTATAGAGCAACTGTATATAGCACAGTGTATCGCTGACTATATATATATATATAATATATATATATATATTTATATTGTACAATTGTAGCACAAAATTATGTTTAGAAAAATTACTATAAAAATACTATACTTAGCTACTGTTTCTGTCTCTCTTTCTCTCTCTCTCTCTCTCTGTCTGTCTGCATTATTTTACCGCTGTGTGTTTGTGCAACGAAGAGCGGCGCAATTCTTAATTAAAAGACGTCAATCACTTATCAACCGTTTGCGCTATTTCTGTAGATTTCTCAGTTCTCTGTCGACAGTGACAAGACTTTTGCTACAGCCAAAGAGAGTGAAAGAGAGAGAGCGAGTAATATAGAAAGAGACAGCAATGCAGGGAGGGGAGGAGGAGTGGGATTCAAAAACTAAATCAGTTGTCAGTCTGTCTTGATGGCAGCAGCAGCAGCAGTAGCAGAGTGTAGGGGATGCAAGGGAACTAGCGTGCAAGGGGGGGGGGGGGGGTTTTCTAGGGGATATTGAAGAATACCATGGGGTTAGCTGCGTTATAATGCTTGCTTGACTTGATCAAATTTCTTTAAATTTCCATTAAAATGCCAAGCATAAAAATAAATAAATATCACTCAAAATTCATTCTAAATAAAGATGAGACAGAGACTAAGAGAGAGAGAGAGAGAGCAAGTCTTATAGACATGCATAACATTTGAATGATTCAAATAATTCGCATTATAATAATAAACATGAATGTGCGTGTCCAAGAAATTTTTGTACGATCGATCAATTTTCAAAGTTAAAGCACAAAAAGCCAGAGGCTAATTTTTGTCTCTTGTCTACAAATAACATGCAGCAAGTGAGACTAAGAGAGCGAGAGAGAGAGAGAGCGAGAGAGAGAGAGAGACAGAGAGAGATGTATAGAGCAAATGAAACTTGCAACAAAGTTAAACATTAAATTGCCATTGATTATGTTTTGCCTTTTGTTTTTTTGTGGCTCGTGCACAGATACAAAAATTGATCAAGCTGCTGCTGCTGCCTCTGCTTCCCTCTGCTCACTGTTGCTGCAGCTTTAGCCTTCTGCAAAGTAAAATACAAAATAAATCGTTCGATTTACTCATTTTAATTCTTCTTCTACGTCTGCTTTATTTTCTTTAATTTTTTTTTATTTCATACGTGCAATCATCGTTATGCTTGTTCATCTGTGCTTCTTCCTTTGCTTCCTCTCACTGTGCTTCACGATCTCTCTCAGATCAATTTTTTTTTTTTTTTTGTTTATATGCATAAAAAACAAAAACGTATTTTCATTCAATCAACACGTCCATCAACGAGTTTGATTGATTCCTTTGGGCTCATAAAAACTCGAGAGGCCTCAGGTCTCTCAGCTTTATAAACTAAGCTGTGGGGTGTGTCGGGAAATCGGAAAGAAAAAAAAAAATAAAACTATAACTCTCACTCTGGCATTAAAATGATATTGAACGAATTTTGTTTTCTTGTATTTGTATTTGTATTAGAAATTCGTCTCGTTTTTCTGACGATGGCAACAACGCAAAGAGCGGGTGGTGAGTGCCCGGCACTACTATATAAAACTGAAAATTACTCACGTAAATTGAACTAACAATTTTTAATGCAAGTTCATCATTTGTTTTTTTATATGCGCGCCAATGTATGTGCTCTACATATTGTTGATGCGGCATATTGATTTTGTGAGACAGTAGAGAAATTTTGTAGCTGAATTTGCAAAAATTATAGAGAAAAATAAAAAAAAAATTTATTAAATAAATTTATTGAATTTAAAATTTTTTAAAGAAAATTATAAAAAAAAAACTAAAAATTAAATTTAAAAATCTTTAAAGAAAATTATAAAAAAAAAAAACTAAAAATTAAATTTACAAATTTTTAAAGCAAATTATAAAAAAAAAAAATAAAAATTAAATTTACAAATTTTTAAAGAAAATTATAAAAAAATAAAAATTGAATTTAAAAAATATTAAAGAAAATTATAAAAAAAAAACTAAAAATTGAATTTAAAAATTTTTGAAGAAAATTATAAAAAAAATTAAAAATTTAATTTAAAAATTTTTAAGGAAAATTATGAAAAAAAAAATAAAATAAAAAATGGAATTTTTAAATATAAATGAAAAAATTAAAAAAAAAAAATTATTAGTTAATAATAAATTATTTAAAAAAAAAAGTTATTTAAAAAATATATAATATAAAATAATATAAATATATAAAATATAAAAAAAAATATTTAAAAATTTAAAAATACAAAATTATAAAATAGATAAAAATCATTATAAAATGTTTAAAACATTTGTATATCATTTTTAGCAATTAAATAAAATATTGAAAAATATACAGAATTTATTGAAATAATGCAAAATAAAATAATTTAATACTAAAAAAATAATACAAAAATAATAACACAAAAAAATAATAATACAAAAAAATAATACAAAAAAAATAGTAGAAAAAAAATAATAATAATAATACAAAAAAAAATATTAAAATAATACTAAAAAAAAAAAACATAAAGATTTAATTATTAAATAATGGAATATTTTCCCCAAATTAATTTAAAATATTTAAAAATATATAAAAATATATAGAAAATATATAGAAAATATATAAATGAAAGCTGCGTTTAAACTGCAAATCTGCAGCACACTGTCGCAATTTCCTTAGAAATCTCTATATCTCTATCTACCTCTGATTTTCTACATTCTTCATGTCAAGTTTCTCTATAAATATTTGTACTTGCTTCTCTTTCTTTCTCTATAACTCTGTCTCTGTCTGCCTTTCTCTTACTTTTATTACTGCTTCTTCATGCAAAATATCAAATTTCTCATCATATAGGAGCTTTGAAATTCGTTAAATATTGAATAATTTAATTAACTAGCGTCGCATTTTCTATGAGGAATGAGGCTGACTGACAGCATGCAGAGGGAAAAGAGTGTTGGGCGGGCATGGCAATAATATTCAATTTAAAATGGACAACAGAAAGCAGAGCAGCAGCAGAGCTGCAGCAGCAGCAGCAGGCGTGGCATGTAAAAAACAAATCAAATGAAATAATAAAATGCAAAGATATTGCAATGAGAGAAATAGAACTCTGATGCCTGATGCTTGATGCTTGCTGCTTGATGCCAAAGATGATGATGATTAGCTGCCATAAACATATCGACATATGTACAAACATGTGTATACGCTTTCGATTTATTTCTGTTTTTATCGGTTCTGCGCAGTCAGCAGTCAGCAGAGAGGGAAGAAAAAGTAGAAGTAGAAGAAGAAGAAGAAACACTTGCCATACAATTGTTGTTTTGGCAGTATAGGCAACTAGTGTTAATTGCCACACGGCCAAGTGCAGAGCTGCCCAAGAGAGAGAGAGAGGGAGAAACCTAACAGAGAAAGGAGTATAGAATATATTGACTGAGTATTTGTTATGCTGCTGCGGGGGTGATGTGTAATGATGCTCAAACAACAACAAGAAACAAATACGATAAATCTGTTTTATGGGCAACTCTTTCGCCTTTTTTTTTCCCTTATTTTTTTTTTTTTGCTTTATTTTAATCGTGTTTTGCTCGCCGATGCATTTAACAAGCGCATTGGAAAAACATTTACATTGCCACAAGTGGAAGTTGTTGTTTTACGAGCATGTAGCAAGTAAGGGGAGACGCTGAGGCATTGGTTGGGGGGGATTTTTTTTTCATTTTTTCAGATTTGTAACATTTTTTTTTTATATTTTTACATTTTTTTTATAGGCACGCCCATCAATCGTCTGCCGATAATGGCCAAATCTGTATTGGATCTATATGAGCTATATAATTTGGTAATTGCACGCGGCGGCCTTGTCGATGTTATCAATAAAAAACTATGGCAAGAAATTATCAAGGGTTTACATCTGCCATCAAGCATTACCAGTGCTGCATTCACATTACGCACCCAGTAAGTATACAAATTGATCATAATATCAGCTAATGAGATGTAAACAAATCATATTGTAAGATAATACGCCACACACACCGATAATTTTATACACTTTAATGAAAAATTTTTGAAAAATTTATTTTAAACTAATTTTTACTATGGCAGCTATATGTTATAGTTGTCCGATTTGTATAAAATTAAACAGACATGCATAAATCATAATTAAACTCAAGTTCTGTAAGTTTCAGACCGATAGCTTAGCGGACAAAAAAGTTTTTCATACAAAAACTCAATTTTAGAGCTATATTTTCTATGGCAGCTATATGTTATAGTTGTACAATTTGAATCAAATTTAGCAGACATCATTTAGACGTCACTAAACTTAAATACTGTAAGTTTCAGCCGGCTAGCTCTAGAAACAAGACAATTCCCTATACAAAAACTCAATTTTTGAGCTATATTTTCTATGGCAGCTATATGTTATAGTAGTACAATTTGAATGAAATTTAGCAGACATCATTTAGACGTCACTAAACTTAAATACCGTAAGTTTCAGCCGGCCAGCTCTAGAAACAAGACAATTCCCTATACAAAAACTCAATTTCCAAACGATCATCCTATGACAGCTATGCGATATAGTGCTCCAGATCTGGCTTCTGCTGACTTATATATAAGTTAGAGCGGTAAGATGGTCTCTGTGCCAAATTTCATTCGTTTAGCTCTTAAATTAAGTGACTAATTTAATGTTTGAGCTTATCTGCTGATTTTGTTCAGGAATATATATAATATATTACCACAAATTACACACAAATAAATGCATATTCCCCTGTAAGCATACACAAATGTATAAAATTTCGTGTATGCATATGACAACTGACTGAGAACTATGCGCTAATCAAATAAAAACAGAGAGAGACCCTCGAAAGCGAGAGAGAGAGAGAGGGGCGCAAGGAGAGAGAGAGAGAGACAGAGTGAGAGAATAAATAGTGGAAAAGAATCAAACATCGGCAAACCAATCAAGATGCAATCGATCGAGCTAAGAACCTTTACGGCGCGATCTACGTTTGCCGCTTGATGATGGCTTGTTGCATGCCGCACACTTAACTCTTTGCCTGCTTGCCTCATTGTTTGATTGTTGCATGCTACATAGAGTATTTGTTTAGTCGTTCGTCACGTTTCATATTTACACGTTAATTCAAGTTAAACGACAGGACAACAGAAACCTCTACAATATTGTTTTCCTTGCACTTAATGCAAGAGACTTGCTGCCCTTCCCTTCCCGCTTGCCTGCAACACTCTTCACTTCTCTATTTGCCACAACAGGCAGCACGTTGTACGTTTTATTTATTAATAATTTAATTTTATGCATCTTGCAGATACATGAAGTACTTGTATCCCTATGAATGCGAAAAGAAGAATCTCAGCACACCGGCCGAACTACAGGCAGCCATCGATGGCAATCGTCGTGAGGGACGTCGTTCAAGCTATGGTCAATATGAGGCAATGCACAATCAAATGCCACTGGTAAGCATTGCTAGGGCTTTTTGCCCCTTGGTAGATCTATGATCTATGATTATTAAATTTCATTTCCAAAAATCTAAACACTTGAAGAGATTCTCTTTACATTTTACTATAAAATTTCCCCCTTTTTGTAGACACCAATTTCACGCCCTTCGCTGCCTGGTGGCATGCAACAAATGTCACCATTAGCATTGGTAACACATGCCGCAGCAGCAAATAATCAACAAGCGCAAGCAGCGGCAGCAGCAGCAGCTGCACATCGTCGTCTAATGGGTGGACCAGCATTTGGTCAAATGCCAAATTTGGTAACACAAGAGATTGAAAATCGTATGATGGAATATTTACAATTAATACAAGCGAAGAAAGAGCAAAATGTTGGTCCAGTCTTGGGCGCAACGTTACCCCACCAACAGCAGCAGCAGCAACAGCAGCAACAACAACAGCAGCAGCAACAGCAAACGCTACATTTACATCAACAGGCACAGCAGCAGCAGCAACAGGCACAGCAACGACAACGTTCACAGAGTCCAGAGCTAAGCACACGTGATGCACTGACAGCGCAAGTGGCATTATGGCAATTATATCATAATAGCAGTCCAAATGGTTCGGCACACACCTCACCACAGCAACGGTAAGCAAAGACACACATTTATTATAGTGAATGCATAAACCAAAATTGAAATGCTTAGCAGCAGCTGCTTAGACAAAGACAAAGAAAAATAAATTTAGCTTAGGCAACAGATATTTTTATTGTAGCAAATGCAGAAACCTCAATGAGAAATGGCTGCTTAGCTAAGACAAATAAATAAGACAGCGTATGCAATGCAATTTAGCGTGTGCATAAACCTAAGTAGGAAAATGGTTGCTTAGCTGAGACAAATAATAAGACACAGCATATGCAATGCATTTTAGCAAGTGCATAAACCTTGATGAGAAATGGCTGCTTAGCTAAGACAAACAATAAGACAGCGTATGCAATACAATTTAGCGTGTGCATAAACCTACATGGAAAATTGCTGCTTAGCCTAGACACTTCGAGCATATGCAATACACTTCAGCGAATGCATAAACCTCAATGAGAAATAGCTGCTTAGCCGAGACAAATAAATAAGACGTTTAGCGTATGCAATGTATTTTAGCGTGTGCATAAACCTAAGTAGGAAAATTGCTGCTTAGCCGAGACAAGCCTTGACACTTCGAGCATATGCAATGCATTTTACCAACTGCATAAACCTAAGTAGGAAAATTGCTGCTTAGCCAAGACAAACAATGAAACACTGAGCATATGTAATACACTTGAGCGAATGCATAAACCTCAATGAGAAATAGCTACGCTTAGCAAAGACATAAAA
>JBAMBR010003472.1:0-17500 GCA_037044475.1 Zaprionus obscuricornis | reverse complement strand
CCTGCAAGTATGCAATAGTTTCTTGTACTTTACATAATACACATGCCAAAAAAAAAAAAATATTTACACAGCGCTGCTGCTTTTCTTTTTCTCTTCTCATTTTTTTTTGTTTTGTTTTGTTTTCAACATTATTTGACGGAAGCCATGAAAAGTCATAAACATGCCCGAAAAGTGGCTGTAGATTATAATCCAGCAGGAGCAAGCATTGAGGATGCCTTAAACATCAACAACACTTACGACCACAAGAGCTGAATGCTGAATGCAGACCAAACAAAGTGATGAAAAACAAATGTTCTTGTTGTTGTTGTTGAAAAACAATGGAAGCGTGAAATTGTTACGAAATATGCAAAAGGCAAAGAGCTTGCTAAAGAAGCAGGACGAGCTGTAGTTGTAGGCACTGTAGTTATAGTAGATAGCAGACAGCAATGTTTTAGGTGCGCAGGTGAGATGAAATCAAGTGCTAACTACATTAAATTTGAAGGGATGAATGCTAAAGGCGACATACAATCTTCACAAGTTCGTCAACCCTCCAAAGCGTAGCCGTCCCCAAGAAAAAGCTAAAAACTCAACTCTTAGCATAATGAGAGAGCTGCCGCTGTGCAACATTTTGTAGCCGCTTTTGTGTTATTGCCCACAGTTATGCCTTGGACTTGCTGTGCTGTGTGTAGGGCAAAGGTAGAGGCAGTGTAAGAGGTTGCTGATAAGTGGCAAGAAGGTAGATGACTGTGGTAAGTGGTAAGTGCGTTCAAGACCCTGGCAATAAACAGCTCAACTTTTTGCTTTTTCCTCAAGCTTCATTGCCGTTGCCTCAGCCGTTGCCTCAGCCGTTGCCTCAGCCGTTGCCTCTGCCGTTGCTGTTCACTTTACAGTTTCCTTAACTTCATCACTTCGTTGGCTCATAATTCTTTAGCTGTTGGCTCAATGTTGGCCCTTTAAACTATGCACTCGACTCAACTTGATGCGTAATTGCTATTTTGCAAGCAAACAACTTTTTAACACACAGTGCACAAAAAAAAAAATTATGATGAAGAAGAAGAAATATTAACGCTAACGATACACTTTATAATTAGCTAAAAAAATTTTTCGTTATTTTCTTTTTGCAGTTTTAATAAAAGAGAATTTTTGAAAAATATAACTTTATATTTATTATTTATTATTTTTATTTTTCATTTTAGTAAAACATTTTGTTTTATTTAATTTCCACATGAAATGCAATTTCATAGCAACTAAAAGTATGCTATATATTTTATTTCGTTGAATTTCATGTGTCTTTGCTTAAAATTTCACCACAGCAGCTGCGCTTGTAAGCAAAATATTGAAAAAATAAATAAAATAAAATAAAAATGTATATTTAAAATAACAAAAAATGTAGCTCTGATTCTGTCGCTTTAAATTGCAAAAAATATTTATAAAATTTTAAAAACAAAAAATCAAATAAATAAAGCTTTGCAAGTGGCAATTGAATTGTGAAAAATCTCAAGCATAAAGCATTTTGCCTAATACTTTTTTTATTTTTTATGCATATAATATCTAAATGCTTGCTAGAAATAAATAAAAAAAAAACATATAGAAAAAATAAATCCACTTGAGTAGCAAATGCGCGCAGCTCTAAGCCGCTCTAAGCAAAAAAAATACCAAAAGGTCATCAAAAAGATTTAGCAAAAAAAAAAAAGAAAATTCATAGAAATAAATAAAAGAAAAATAAAGAAAGTATGAAAATCTTTTG
This sequence comes from Zaprionus obscuricornis, assembly GCA_037044475.1. NCBI lineage: Eukaryota > Metazoa > Arthropoda > Insecta > Diptera > Drosophilidae > Zaprionus > Zaprionus obscuricornis. The sequence continues at coordinate 15,774 of JBAMBR010003472.1, read as the reverse complement.
CAGGTAATATTGAAAAACGTATCGATTTCAATTAAATGTATAAAGTCAAGTTATTTAAGCACAAAATGAAATACAAGCAAAAAAAATATAAAGGTAATGGAAAAACACAGCAAAGAAAGAGGAAAGAAAACAAAGAGAGAAAAAAAAACATAACACAAATTAGCCAAAAATTGAAAAAGCAAAATGAAGAAAGACGACAACAGTGTGTAAAATGGCGACAGAGTGTGAGACTGAGACTGCTTCGTGGTGGGAAGCAGGTTGAGGTTGGGGTAGTGTATGTTGAGAAAATTCCTGCTGATGCCTGGGAAAACATTGATGGTCAAATTAAAGTCCAATAATACAGCAATAAAGTCGCGACTTGGCCAGGCTCAAAACATGCAGCATACAGTGAGAGAAAGAGAGAGAGAGAGACACATACACATACAAACAAACACTGAGACACAGACGCCACAGCAAGCTGGCAGGCAGCAGGCAGGCAACGGCAGTGACTGTCAGGCAGGCACCTTTGGAGGTAGCGCTTAGAAGTATTTATAAATTTTATATAATATGCTACGCTACGTAGATACACAAACACACACACACACACACATACATATATACAGCTGCTATATAGAGATGCGATGATGCCTACATCAAGTACAATAGCTGTTTGCCCTTTTTGTTGCCAGCATGTTTTGTGCCCCACGGCCTGCTATTATTTACCAATACACAGACACTGCTTTAAAAAGCATGCGTACCACCCCCCTACCCCCCCACTCTCCCACTCTGCCCTCAGGCATTTATAAACATGTGCATGTTGTTGAGTACACACTGTACTTGGCTGCACACACATTTAATGTGTTTTAATACAACAATTGTGCGGCTTTTTTTCCTTCTTTCTTCTTTTTTTTTTAGTACACAACGTTTCTCAGTTTGCTTGCTGCGCGTAATTATGTTGCCAGCTACAGTCTTTATATATGTTTGTCTTGTATTCTTGTCGTGTAGTCATCAATCGTATACTTCCGCTCTCGGGAAATACGCAACAGTTGTCAACAGTTGTGAGCAGCATAAATGTTGCTAACGAAAACATGTTGCTAGCAACAATATTTCGCAACATTTTAGACATATTCTAATGAATTATTAATATTGTTTATATTTACATTGCTGCAAAAAAAATGACCGGTAAAATTTACAGTTCGCTTTTAATATCATAATAAATTTAATAAATATTAAGAAAATAAATAAATAAATATAAAAAAAAATTAGTAAAAAATATTCGAATTTTATTTCACTTGAAAATTAAAATATTAAAATAAATGAAAAAAATATTTTGCAATATAATTTTATTAGTGAAATATTAGCTTAAAATATAAATAAAAAAAAATTAAAAAAAAATAAATATTTAAGTATTAAAATTTGTTGGTAATTTTATTTTAATATATTATATATTTTAATTTATAAATAAATTAGGAAAAAATATGAAAATAAATAAAAAAAAAATTAAAAAAAAAAGATTAGAAAATTATAAAAAAAAACATGACATAAAAATTAAAAACAAAAAAAATGTTTTTTCATTTTTAATATTATTTTGTAAAAGTATAAAAAATATATAAAATAAAATAAAATATTGCTAAAATTAAACAAAGAATCACGCTAATATTTTCTACAAAAAAATTGTAAGAATAAATATAGAAATAAAATTGTACAAAAAAAATTGTACTAAATTTTTAATTAATTAATTTTTTTTTTTATTAATTTTCTTTTTAAAAAAATTTTTTAAAAAATAATTATTTTCTTTTTTTTATTATTTACACTTAAAACTTATTAGTCAAAAAAATAAGCAAATAAAAATGCTATAAGCAGATACTTGTTGCTGTCAGCTAAACTTGTCAACATGTTGCTAGCAACATTTAGTGCGACGCTTGCGCTTAAGAAAAAACATAGCCTACTTATAGCTGCTGCATGACAGGCAGCTGACAAGCAGCACAAACTCTGTGCTTGTATGTGTCTGTGTGTGTATGTGTGTGTGTTTAGCTTAATAACAAACTCGATTTTAACTTGCACTTTTACTCTGCGCTGCTACTGTTCGCTGACAGCGTAGCGCTGCCAACGCTATCATGACGCTTTGCTACCTGGTAAACCACCCTTAGTGTTGGGCAGACAGAAAAGAAAAGCTTATGAAGCTTTTTTTTGTTTTTTTTTTGTTTTTTTGTTTTTTTGTATAGCAACATTTGACGAAGCGAGAAAGCGCGAAAGCCGCCAGCATGCAACAAGCCAAATGTTTGTCTGTTATTTGTGCTCGTGTGTTGTCTCTGTGTTTATGTGTCTACATTCGTGGCGTACTTCGCACTCGTCAATACTAACATTTGCTCAGACACACACACACACAGACACAGACGTATGTAGCTCTCTATAGGCAACAGCTACAGCTACAGCTTCAGCTGCTGCTGCTGCTGCTGCTGTTCAACATAGACGTTGACGTTGACTGCGACGCTGGGACTACTGCTGCTGCTGTTGCTGCTGCTGGCGGGCGATACTTCACTTATGTAGGATTTTTGCACACTTGAGAGTTTTAGTTCAGTTTTGGCAGAATTGATAGATACACGGCGCATACTGTGGCGCGCATATAAAATTAACGCGTACGCCGTAGATACAATAGATACAGATACAGAAACGCACCGTAAACTCAACGCAAAGCACACACATACAAACAAACAAAACAAATACAAGAAACAAATACAAAAATATAACAAAAAAAAATTTATAATAACAAAAAAAAAAAAAAAAATTTATTTAATGCAAAAAAGAAGCAGCAAATAAAATTTAGTAAATAATTTTATTATTTTTTTTTTTTTTGACTCATTCAATAAATTTTTGTATACGAAGCAAACGGCCGAGCAAGCAAACAACCGACCGTCTGTTCAACTGCCACATATCGTTTCATATCTGCCCGGAAAAAAAAAAAAAAAAAAATTGAATCAGTATCAGTTCAAACGGAACAGCAGCAGCAGCAGCTACAGCTACAGCTAACAGTAGCAGGCAGCAAGCAGGCAGCAGCAACAGCAGCTTGTTTCTAATTGGGGGAAAACATTTTTTGCGTTGATTTTTGCTATATATAAATTTCTATTATCGCTACAATTTTTGTGATTTATATAGCATAACAAAAGAAAAACGCAACTGCAACTGCAACTGCAAGTGTTAGTGTTAGTGTTAGTGTTTATCTCTCTCTCAGTGTATGTGTGCGTGTGTGTGTGTTGCATAGCGAACAAAAAGTTTTGATGGAAAATTGAACAAGCAGCAGCACGCCTACAAACTATACTGCAGCAGGTAATAATTATATACAGATTTTAATGCATTGCATGCCAATAACTTGTAGTCTATCTATCTCTCTCTCTATCACTCTGTCTCACTCTAACTCTTTTGTATATTTTATGCCGTGATTTGTTTGCATGCAAGAGTAAAAGCAGCAGCAGCAGCGATGGCAACGCTGGCAGCAACAGCAGCTGTGGCAGAAAACTGTATAACTAACTAAAACGAACTAACTAACTAAACGAACTGACTAACTAATTGATATTAAAGCTGTTCTGTTCATTCGTTCAGTCTGTTTTTACTTCATCGCTTCATTGCTTCACTAGGCTGATAAAGCGCAAGCAGCACTCGTTGGCGAAAGCAGCATGCCGACGCCAAAGGCAAACGCAATTACAGTTAGCAAAGAACAAAAGCTCGTTAAGTGAAACACAACAGCAGCGGCAGTAATAGCAGCAGCAGACCAAAAGGCAAATACAAAGAAAAGAGTAAAGCATAAGAGAGATAGAGAGAGTGAGAAAGAGTAACACACAAAAACACATTTCAATTATACATTTCACATATTCGTATTTTGCAATTTCGTATTTAGCGCGACACACAAGTTTCACATTTCACTTTTCAATTTCGTTTTTTGTTTTTTGTTTTCTTATGCTCTTCGATCAATTTCCAATTGTCACGTGCGCTGTTAACTCAACTGTTGAGCTTAACAGAGTTGAAATCTCACGCACGATCGTTCACCCTTTTGTTGTTTTGTAGCTGTTTGCTATTTACTCACGCGTTCAGCGCCAGCAGCGGCTCACCTTTTGTACTCTTTATCTCTATCTCTTTTGCACTCCCACTCCCACTTGAGTTCGTTGCGCTCTCTCACAAATGCGCTCTTTGGCTCTTTCTTGCGTTGCGTTCGCGCTACTCACTTTTGCTTAAAAAATTTGCTTTGATTTCTTTTGCCAGCAGCTGCTGCTGCTGCTGCTCTCTCCCAAATATAAATGCTCCCTCACGCTCTCTCTCTCTCACTGTCACATACTCTCTTTGACGGTGTGTTTGCTATTTACTCTACCGCAGTTGCTGCTATTGTTATTGTTATTGTTGTTGTTGTTGTTGCAGTTGGCGCTGGGCGATTGGCGTTGCCAAGTTCAGATACAGACACTACTGATATACTCACACTCGCACTCGCAATCGTACTCACACTCGCATTTATACTCGCACTCGTACTTCTCGTGTTGGTGTTGTGCGTTGCGTTGTTGTGCCTCGCGTAGATTGTTTCAGTTTTCTTTTCTTATTTTTATTTTATTTTTTTTTATTTTATATGTAAGTTTTCTTGTTTTTTTTTTTGTATATATTTTATTTTGTTTTTGTCATTTTTTTTTGTCATATTGTTTTTGTATTTTCGTATCGTATCGCGGTACCGCGGCGCGCTTTTGCAGCGAGCTGAGCGAAATCAGTTTGACGTTTTGCTTTGACAGGCAATCGTCGTCGTCGTCGTTGCCGCTGTCGCTGCCGCTGCTTTCGTCTACGTTGTCGTTGCTGCTGTCGTTGGCCGTTGTCGTTGTCGTTGTCGTTTTCGCGTCGCTTCGGTCCGTAGTATGGATGTGGATCGAGATCTTCAAGTCGCAGTCACAACTCGCCGGTAGTCGCAGTCGCAGCGCAAGAACAGAACACAGAATACACAAAGAAAAAAGAAAAGAAAAAAAGTAAAAAAGTAAAACAAAAAATACAATAAGAAAAAGAAAGAAAAAGAAAAGTAAAATAATAATAAAAACTAAACGCAAGTTGTAACCAAAATCTTTATATATCTGTGAGTGTGTGTGTCTTCTGCTCATTGTATCTCTCTATGTGTATGTGTGTGTGTGTGTATTCTTCTGCTCATCTGCATATATGTGTGTGTTTGTGTGTGTGAGCTTGTAAATTAGGCAACCATAATGTGAGCCAATTGTATCTCGCGATATACACAGTCTCTATGTGTTATCGCTGTCCGCATTTTGTGACGTCACAGCGCAAATTTTTTTTGATTGCATTTCAGTAGCTGTTTCTGCTGCTGCTGTCGCTGCGGCCGTCGCTGCTAATATTGCCGTCGCGTTTTAGCTGCATTTGATGCTGCTCTGGTCTGTCTCTAGCTGCTGCTGCTGTTATTATTCTTAATGCATTTAATTTAGTTATGCAGCTTTGTCTACACACACAGACACACACACATGCATAGAAAAATACATAGACACAGTTTCAATATCTTGTGCGTCAACAATAACAACAAGCAGCGCCGTCTCTGCTGGCGCCGCTGCCAGCGTGCTATGAACGTGACCTCCGTGTATTAAAATAAATTCTAATTTGTGTAGAAAAAAAAGCAACAACAACAACAATAACAACAACAACAAAACAAAAAATTATAATAATAAGAAACGAAATGTTTTGTTATTGTTGTGACGATATTCCGCGAAGAAGTATTCGAGTATCTATGCACACATACAACTGCACATAAATCTCTCTCTTTCTTTCTCGCTCTCGCTCTCTCTCTATACGTGCGTGTCTTCCAGTGTATGTGCGTGTACCTGTGCGTGTGTGTGAAATTTTTGCCATTGTTCATGTGTATTTGTTTAATTTATATCTAGAGTCTGATATAAATATTAAAATAAAAAAAAATAAAAAAAAATATATAAATAACAGCCAAAAAAAAAAAATCAACAACAACAACAACAATTAGAACAACAAACTTAAACGACAAAATTTTTGTTTTTGTTTTGTTATTTTAATTTTCTTCTTTTCTTCATTTTTTTTTTGTTTTTTGGGTATGTCAAAAAGATAATGTATTATTTTATATGTAGAACATACTTTAGTTTTTACTGCTGCTGCTACTACTAGTTGCTGCTGCTGCTAGTTGCTGCTGCTGCTGTTATAGTTTGTCTTTTGCTGCCACAGAATGTAGCTTAAATATTATTGCGACATTTTTTTTGCTTCCTTTTGCCTAGACAAAAGAATTTCTGCCTTGAGCAATAATTTAAATTTTTTTTGCCCTCCAAAAAAAAAAAAAAAAAAAAAAATATTCTAAAACAAAACGAAAATGAAATAAACATTAAAATAAAAATAAAAAATAAAAAAAAAAAATTTTTTTTAACAGCATTTTTTGGTTAGTTTGTTAAACACATTTTCATGCAACGAGTGTCGCGCACAAATTTCAAATTATTTATACTAGATATAAGATATATATATATATATATCTAGATATATACTAGATATAGTCTAGTCTTTATGTAGATATATATCTATATAGTCTGTCTAGCAGTCAGCAGCAATACAAATATCTATAAAAAAAAAACGCGCTTAAAACTTATCGTTCATTCGCGTCTCAAACTTGACGCAACAGTTATAGCTCTGATATATATATATATATCTATATATATATGTAGATATATGTATCTATATAGCCATAGCTATAGCCATTGCCATACTGGTCATAAACAATGCAAAAATATCGCCTCGCACTTATAAACAAAGCCACAATAAAACTTTTGCCATTTTGCGTTTCATTTGACGTTACGTTTTTCAATTTCAATTTCAATTTCTAATTCAATTTCTATTTCAATTTCTATTTCATTATTTACTTCAAATAAACGTTGCCTGCTTCGACTACTATATAAAGTTTTAAGTAGTCTCTCTCTCTCTCTCTCTCTCTCTCTCATTCACTCTCTGTTAACTGACCCATTTTGGCGATTATCTAATGTCTGATTTTGTTTGCTTATTATTTTTGTTTCTTCCAATTTTTATTTTTTTTATATATTTTCGATTTGGTTTCATTTTCACTATCTTTGCGATACGTTGTCTCTGCAGCACAATCAAAGTTCCAAGGCAAAGTATTAGAGCTGTTAACGCTGCGACTAAGGGGGCACTAGTTGTACTGGGCGGGGGCATAGCTTTTTTCGTCCAACCAACCTTTTTTTTTCTTTCTTGAATATACAGTGAAAATTGACTTGCAGGAACACACAGCTTCGAGTCACTAGCCTTCGCTTAAAGGGAAGTGTACGCTCAAGAGAGTGGAAATTACTAGCAGGCGAAAGTCCTAGTAGCGTCGTTGGAGAAGAGTCTGCTCAAAAGAGCTGAAAGTCAATTAGAGAGATATCCGACTATTAGAGAGGAGTGTCCGTCTATTAGAGGAGTGTCCGTCTCTTTCAGTACTGTCCGCCTAATGGAGAAGGGTGTCCGCATATTAGAGAGGAGTGTCTGTCTATTTGAATACTGTCCGCCTATTGGAGAAGAGTGTCCGCATATTAGAAAGGACTGTCCGACTACTAGAGAGATGTCCAATAATATAAGGTCTCCGTTTTCTAGAGGGCCCTAAGTCTATAAGAGAGAACAGTCCTCCTCTTAGAGAGATCTCTCCGCCTCTTAGAGAATGTTCACCGCCTATTAGATAGAACTTTTCGCCTCTTGGAGAAGAGTGTCCGCATATTAGAGAGCAGTGTCCGTCTATTAGAGGAGTGTCTAATTATTAAAGGGCCCTAAGGTCTATAAGAGAGAACAGTCCGCTTAAAAGAAAGAACTGTCCGCTTATTGGAGAAGAGTGTCCGCATCTTAGAGAGGAAAGTGTCTAATTAAGGGGCCTAAGTCTATTAGAGAGAAATATCCGTCTAATAGACAGAACTTTCCGCCTATTGGAGAAGAGTGTCGGCATATTAGAGAAGACTGTCCGTCTATTAGAGAAGTGTCTAATTATTAAAGGCCTCCGTTTATTAAAGAGCCCTAAGGTCTATAAGAGAGAACAGTCCGCCACTTAGAGAGATCTCCCGTCTGGCCGCCTATTAGAAGTGTCTGACTATTCAAATTCTACGCCTATTAGTGCTATCTTTTTAAGCACTTTTCCTGTTGTACATAATTCTTAATTAATACAAAATTTTAACTGTTTAAAAAACGTAAAAAAAGTAATGACGAAGAAAAAAAAACAAATGTAAATTGAAAATTTCTAGGCGTTTTTTTATTGTTTACAGCAAATAAAACTGAGCCGTGTCATTGCATACTGATTTTTTTTTCTCTTTTTTTTTGCTTTTTCTTTTTATTTTTTATATTTATTTATTTTTTTCTTTACGTTATTCGTTGTCATTTTTATTTTATTATTATTATTATTATTTTTTTTTTGACTGATTTCAATCAGTTACAGTGCCGCACATATATATGCGTACAAACATTTTGTTACAGCACACAAGTTATGCAAGGCAACGATGCGACCATTGCGAGTAGTAATAGTAGTAGTAGGTAGAGCTTGCATATTCATTGAATAGTCAGCGAGAGAGAGAGAGAGAGAGAGAGAGAGAGAGATATACTACATGCTTATGTCATTACTTAGTAATGGGTAAAGTCAGTAAGTCTATGTAGTTGTCACATATATCACATATGCTTAAACTGATGACTGTAAAAGCGTTTACAAAATCATATTGTTAGCTAGTCTCGCTCTCTCTTTCTCTCTCTCTCTAGAGACATCTTATTTTTTGCCATTATCTTTCAGTTTAGATCGACATTTGAAATGCAAATGTCTTTGAGTGGCAAAAAATTCTTTCAATAACATTTTCGCTGCGCCCCAAAAAAAAAAACGTCATCACATCACATCATATTCATAAATGAGCAATAGTAATGTCTCGCTGGCTATATGTCTATGTCTAAGTATATATATATATATATATATATGTGTGTGTGTGTGTGTGTGTATAGTATATATGTATATATCTACTTACATTCATTATCAAATCGTCGGGCAGCTAGTATATTTTCCATCTGTTGTAAGCGATTAGTTTTTTGTCTATTTGAATTCTATTCTATGTTCTCCATTCTTTCTCTCTCTCTCCCCCTCTCTCTCTCTCTCTTGCTGTCTCTTTCACTCTTTCTAACTGTAGCTTTCTCTTTCGCAAAAGGCCTCAAGGGCAATGTAAATGTGTAGCTGACATTTTACTCTGACGCACAAAATAACGAAGAATGAGAATTTCTCGTTGACCGCCGAAGGTCGTACACTCTAACCGCACACAAATACACACATACACTGAGACACACACACACACACACACACACTGAGACACACATACACTTTGAGTAAACCCAAAAGCATAAACCGCATCACAACAACAAACAAAAATCTCAAGCTAAATTGAGGGATTGCTTGCCATTTTCATTTACGGTAAATTTCAGCTACTAAATATAGTATAAATTAATTAGCTAAATATACAGACATATATGTATAAGACTTTTGCCAACTCTACCGCCCACTGTCTCAGCATTTTTTGCTATTTTACAATTACACGCATTGGGAGAATCTACAAAATGTTGCGTATTTTATTTTTAACAGCAAAAATATCTCAGCAAAAATAATGAAAAGTTTTCTTCAAGTTCATCATGATTTTATTTCTTTATGATTTATTATTAATAAAATTATTCTATTAATTTTTTATTATAAGCATTTTCTTAAAATTTTCCATTGTTTTCTAAATGTAAATACACTGCAAAAAAAATATAAAAAAAATATATAAAAAAATATATGCAGCATTTGTAGGATCAGCTTATGTTTTGCTTACAATAATTCTCAAGAACTTAAAGCATACAAAAATAATAAAATAAAAATTATGTGAAATTCAATAACGTAATATAAAACCAGCAGACAATAACAATAACAACAATAACAAAATAAATTTAATTGCTAAGATTTTTTTATTGTTGTTATTCATTTATTGAGAAATTGCAATACCTGAAAATATACAAAACGCATTGCACGATAGACTAAACAAAAATAATAATAATAATAATAATAGCAACAGAATATTGAATATAATATTATTTTATTATATTATATTACTTGATTTATTTATTATCTTAACTTGAATTCTATTGAATCACATGATGCCTAAGGCCTATACGTACCTATGCCTATTATAGACTCAATTTCATTCTGATATCTGACTGACTGACTGACGTATACGTTATTATTATTATTATAATCATTAATTCGAATCAGACTTTGAGCTAAATTCAACGAAAAAACAAAAAAAAATGAATGCAAAACAAATGCAAAGATAAACCATAGCACAAAAAAATAATATATGTATATATATTTTTTTATTGTTACTGTTGATAAAGCTTGGTAAAAAGTATGATTTATAAAATATATATATATATAGTATATATATATATAATTAACCTTGACCTAGACACAAAAATTGTAAAGAATTTTTTTTTTTTACTACTTAGAACAAGTGTGAAAGATTATTTATACACACTGTATAGTATAGTATACTATATTCTATGCATATCGTAATGAAATTTCAGTTCATTAAATAAAGCTAATAAAAAATTTTATACAAAATTTTTCAAAACCGCAAATATTTTAATCTGTCGTAAAATTTTCTATAATTATTATTTTTGTACACTTGCAAAGTGTATTTTTATTTTAGAGTGGAATTTGTAACGTCTATAAGACGTTTTGACAGACTCTAGACTCCATATATATTACTGATTAGCATCTTTAGCAGCTTCCAAGATCAATTTTAAAACTATTTTAATGAAACTTGTTAGACATATTCTTCATATGCCTAAGCTATATATAAGTCGAAATCAGACGAATCGGAACACTATTTCATATAGCTGCCATAGGAATGATAGGTTCTAATTTGTGTTTTTTCTTTTAATCGTTAAGCTATTCCACTGAAATTTACACAATTTAAGTTTCTTGACAACTATATCATATAGCTGCCATAGAAATGATCGATTGGAAATGAAGTTGTTGTATGAAAAACTTTTTCCTTTGTTAAGCTACCCATCCAAAACTTATAGAATTTCAGTTTAGTGATAAAATATATATCTTAGCTAAATTTCATGCATATCGAATCAGTATATCTTATAGCTGCCATAGGAATGATAGGTAAAAATTTGTGGTTTTTTTTTATACGTTCAGCTATGCAGCTGAAACTTACAGAATTTGCATTCAGTGACGACGTACGCGTCTCATAAAAATTTGGTACAAATCGGGCAACTATATCATATAGCTGCCATAGAAATGATCGATTGGAAATGAAGTTTTTGTATGAAAAACTTTTTCATTTGTTGAGATATCCCCGTGAAACTTACAAGACTTCAGTTTAGCCATATTCTAAATATCTTAGCTAAATTTCATGCATATCGAATCAGTATATCTTATAGCTGCCATAGAAACTACTGATCAAAAGTTGCATATTTGCATGAAACTAATTTTCTTTTATGCCCAGAAAAAGAGTATAACAGCTTCTCTACGTCTCATATAACGTTTTTTTATGTTCTCTTAAAAATCTCTTACGAGTTTTTTTATTAACATCATTATTAATCTACAGCATGAAATTGTTGTAAAATTAATGAATTTATTTATAAGCAGAAATGTTTTTCCCCCCGTCACCTCAACAGCTTACAATATTCTGTGGCCTATAATGATTTTTTATTAGTATTAAGGCGTATTTATTTTTATATTTCATTGCGAGTATTAAATAAATGAAAATGTTAAATATCAAATTAAATTCTCATTAATAATAAGTTGCATTTCAATGCGTGATTTATAACATTTTCATTTAACATTTTGCCAATTTCATTTCATATTTCAAGATTGATCAATTTAAGCTGCACACACTGAGCGCGAGAGAGAGAGAGCGGGAGAGAGACAGAAATGTTGTTCAACTTTTTAATTGAATTTAAAATGAATTTCGGTTCAAATTTCAGTAGCTGAAAATGCTTTCAATTAAATTATATAAAAAAAAACATAATAAAAAAAAAAATAATGATTTAATGATTTTTTTTTTTTATTACATTTAATAAGTTTATTATTGCCATAATTCATTTATTTATTAGTATCTTTTTTTTTTTGTTGTCTCGTTTTGTTTCGTTTTGTTTTTTTTTTATGTACTTTAAGTAATTAATACTTATGTCTGATTTTGGACAAGAGTAAAAAAAATATATATATATATGAAATTATCTAATTCAAACTGAGCATATAAATGGCACAATTAACAATTGCGTATGATTTGTTGACGAGGCATATGATAGACTAGCAGATATGCTGTAAAATTTACATTTTTGTTTTTGCTCTAAATAAATTCTTAGAAATTTAAATATATTTTAAAGCAATTTTTTACCAAAAGTGATGAACAATTTATTTTGAAAAATATCGAAAAAAATTTTTGCATTTTTTTAAATACTGCAAATAAATTTTTAAGAATTTTTATTTATTTTTATTCTCGCTGTAAATAAATTTATAAGAATTTGAATAAATTTTAACGAATTTTTTTTTATAAAAAATTATGAAATTTTTTTTTCGACAATATCGAAAAAGGTTTTAAAAATATTTATATATTTTAAATACTGCTAAAAATATCGAAACATGTTTTAAATTTTTTTAATATTTCTTTAAATAAATTATGAAAATTATTTTTTTTTCAAAAGTATCGAACATTTTTTTTTAAAATATTTATAAATTTTAAATACTGCTAAAAAATATCGAAAAATTTTTTTAAAAAATTTAAAATTTTTTTTTTAAATTTTGCAAATTAATTTTTAAGAATTTTTTATTTTTGCTGTAAATAAATTTACAAGAATTGAATAAATTTTAAAGAATTTTTTTTTATTTTTATTCTCGCTGTAAATAAATTTATAAGAATTTGAATAAATTTTTACAAATTTTTTTTTATGAAATATAATATTTTTTTAAAAATTTCCAAAAATGTTTTAAAAATATTTTATATTTTAAATACTGCTAATAAATATCGGAAAATGTTTTAAATTTTTTTAAAAATTTCTTTAAATAAATAATGAAAATTATTTTTTTTTCAAAATATTTATAAATTTAAAATACTGCTAAAAGAATATCGAACATTTTTTTAAAAAATTAAAAATTTTTTTTTTAATTTTTGCTGTAAATAAATTTACAAGAATTGAATAAATTTTAAAGAATTTTTTTTATGAAAAATGATGAAATTTTTTTTTTCAAAAATATTGAAAATTTTTTTAAAAATATTTACATATTTAAAATACTGCAAAAATATCGAAAAATGTTTTAAATTTTTTTTTATATATTTTTAAATACTGCAAAATAAATTTTTAAAGAATTTATATAAATTAAAAAAAAAAATTATCAAAAATAATGAGAAAAAAAATATTGAAATATGACAAAAAATATTTTTCAAAAATTTTATAAAATTTTTAAAAATTAAAAAAAAAAATGCTGCCTAACATAAAAATCGAAAAGTCAAGTTTTTGCTTTATATACACACAAAAATTTGCATATATTTCTGTCTACACATATAGCTGGGCAATTTTTTTTATTTGTTTTTTTTTTCATAGCCTTTTAGAGAGACTTAGAGAGTATGCACAAATTGTGCCACAATGTGCATGCAAACTGATAATTTATAGATACAAAAGATATTTCGAGTTTGCTTGTATTGATGCAGACGGCGAGCAGCAGCAGCAGCAGCAGTAGCAGTAGCAGCAGCTGCTTAACATCAGTTGGCAAAAACTATTAGATACAAAATTGTTGCGGTTGCGTTTTTTTTTTGCCGCTATTGCTGCTATTGCTGCTGTTTCGGTATCTTTTGTCAGCAGCGTACGGAACGGCACGGAACGATGTTGCCAAGTTGCCAAGTTGTATGCGAAGTTGCCACAAATATGGATATGGATATGGCCCCCTGTCGCTGTACATGGCGATGCTTGGCCTGACTGGCTGACTGCCTGCCTGCTTGCCTTTGCTTTTGCCGATGTGTGTGGCTGTTGTTTGTATTACTTGTTGTTGTTGTTGTTAGCCATACATGCTGTTACTATATATATATATAGTATATATATATATAGAGTATAGATATCTCTTTGACTATAGTATATATACTCACTGTTATAGTATGTATATTCTACTTTAATTTATATTGTGCCACACACAGACATAGGCATAGACACAGGCATAGACACATTCTCACAACATATTCTCGCACAACTGATGATGATGCTATTATACAAATACCTATATAACACCTGCATACTAATAACGTGCAGAGCATTCTATATGCACACCATGACAGTGGCAGCAACATCGTGACTGCCAAGATATGTTGCTGCTGCTGTTGCTGTTGCTGCTGGTGATGCTGCTGCTGCAATGGCAACAGCGGCCTCCACACTTGCTGCTTAAACTAATCTTCTTTTCGCCTCTTGCTTTATCTACTACATTTTTTTTTTTTTTTTGCTTATCTCTCTTTCACTCTCACTCTCTCTATGTCTCTGTCTCTGTCTCCTTCTGCCTTTTGCCTTAGCTGCCGCTAATAGAATTTGTTGCTGTTGCTGAATGTGATTAGTTTTTAGTTGCATAGCATCAGGCGGTCGTGTCCTTGTCTCTGACACTTTGAAGGCGCTATACACAGCCTTACGCACACACACACGCACAACTGATGATGATGCTATTATACAAATACCTATATAACACCTGCATACTAATAACGTGCAGAGCATTCCATATGCACACCATGACAGTGGCAGCAACATCGTGACTGCCAAGATATGTTGCCGCTGCTGTTGCTGTTGCTGTGGCTGCTGCTGCTGCAATGGCAACAGCGGCCTCCACACTTGCTGCTTAAACTAATCTTCTTTTCGCCTCTTGCTTTATCTACTACATTTTTATTTTTTTTTTGCTTATCTCTCTTTCACTCTCACTCTCTCTCTGTCTCTGTCTTCTTCTGCCTTAGCTGCCGCTAATAGAATTTGTTGCTGTTGCTGAATGTGATTAGTTTTTAGTTGCATAGCATCAGGCGGTCGTGTCCTTGTCTCTGACACTTTGAAGGCGCTATACAGTGAGACACAGCCTTACGCACACACACACACACATACACACACACACACATACACACACACACACATACACATATATAACAATATTATTTTATGCAATTTAAAAAAAAAAGCAGCGGCGCAAGGCAAAAATCATTAATATTTTTTTTTTGTTGTTTCTTTTAATAGGCAAAAAAAAAAAGCTAAAAATAAAATTTAAAAAAAAAATAAAAATTATTTAAAGCATAAGCAGTAGAGTGTTGGAAAGAGATAGCATATATCTATATATATATCTATATATATATCCAATATTCAAGTACTATAAGCAGCACACGTAATAGTTGTTGATGAGTTTATACTATGCCTTGCCTCAATCTTTTGCACAGCATTTAAAAATTGAATATTGTTTGGCCATTGTCTTGGCTATGACTAAGACTTTTTTTTGGGGGCAGAGGTTGCGTTTTATGGCACTGACTGTGCGACTAAGTCTAAGAGGAAGAGCAGATGTTCTGCAGCTGTTTGTTGCTGCTGCTGTTGATGCTGCTGCTGTTGATGCTGCTTGTCTAGTTTGTGTCTTGTTGTGACGCTTTTGTTTTTGGGCCAACAATACAACCTGGCATAAACATAAACAGACAGGCAGACAAGCAGAAAGAGACAGCGACAAGGCAAGCGCAAAGTGTAAGAGAGACAGCAATAGCG
>JBAMBR010003471.1:0-15395 GCA_037044475.1 Zaprionus obscuricornis | reverse complement strand
GCTGTTGCTGTTGATATTGCTGCTGCTGTTTTGCGGCGGCTGCTGTGTATGTTATTTCGTTGCGCACGACGCTCTTCTCATAAATACGCTGCGAGCAGCAATTTCTAGTTGACGTAGTTTTTGTTCATTGCCAAAAATACGAAATAAAACAGCAGCAACAACAAGAACAACAACAACAACGGCTACAACATATTTTTTTTTTTTTTTTCCTTTACATATAACATTCATATACATATATTTATTTTTTGTCCGCCTGTCTGTCTGTTTGTCCCTCCGTCTGTCTGCTGTTTCTGTTTCTTGTTCTTTTTACTTGTATTTTTGCGTGTCGTGCGAGTTTCCATTTCAACATTCAATTTTCTTTCATAAACTTTGCATTTTCATTTTGTTTTTTCTTATTTTTTTTTTGTTTCAATTTCGTTTCGTCTCTCTATATGTGTAAACAGCAGAATGCTGTCGACGCCGCTGTTTGCTGCGCAGCCGCCGCTGTCTTCTTTAACAGCTTCCTAATCTAACCTAGACGACGACGCCTAATTGAGTGCTTTACTTATATTGCTCTCTCTCTCTCTCTCTCGCTCTCGCTCTTTATACATTCTGTTATGCATGCGCATGTGTGAGTAATCTGTTTATCTGTCGTAACAGTGACGTTCTAGCAGCAACAAAGGCAATGGGCGCTAAATGTTAAGTTCAACTGTTATGTTATTTTCACTGTTCTGTTTATGCATGTAAAATATAACATACGAATGTTATTGACAAAGTGAATTCTGTTAAGTAAATTAAAAGTAGTTTGATATATTCTAAATGCATTAAATTGATAGTCTACAGAGCATTCATAATTTTTCTTCTTTTTTAAAATTTTTGAAAATATTTTTACTGCAATATGCTAAAAATAAAAATATTCTAAAAATAAAAAGTCTAAAAATAAAAATAATTCTAAAATTAATCATGTCTGTCTGGGGATTAGTAATACTATTAGAATATATTTAATTTTAGCAAATTATCATTTTCAGACTCCTATAGATATCGACAAAGAGCAATACGTATACAAAGAAAATTTGATTTAAAATTTCAAGGCTAGACCTAAACAAAAAATTCATTTTATGTTTGTATAAAAATTGTAAAACGTTGCACAGTCAGATAAAATTTTAAGAAACATATATTCCATGTACTTAAGATTTAATTGTTGTGGCTACCAAAGCAAAGTTTATTTTCATTGACTCATATAAACAATTTTGTGTTGCAACAAACGAAAAAAAACAAACAAAACCGTTTGCCAAAATATCGTAAATGTCATAATTTAAATTGAACAAAGAATTAATCGATCATTATTATTAGCTATAAATAATTACAAATAGAAAATGCATGCGAAAAGTTGAAACGCCCAAAACATATGTTACCCGCACTCCGCTACCGATAATTAAAAATTAGCTTTGAATTTGTTTTCTTTATTTTGCTTTGTGGGCCGCATTTTTCGTTTTTCGGGTTTTCTGATCTATTTTCAGATATAATCCATATGAGATCTACGTATGTAGACAAGAAAGATAATAAGAGAACGAGATCAGAAAACTCGTTGGGGCGCTATAAAACTGAAAGCTAGCCGGGTGGCCAACAGGATTTCCCCATAAAAAGCGCATTCGAAATGATATAATTTTGGCACACGCTGCCGCTGCACAGTCAAGACAGACGTAAAGACGGACGTACGGACAGACAGGCACAGGAAAAAGCCAAGAGGAAATTTCGATCAATGAGCAAGTTTTATGAATGGTGGTCAAAACGTGGCGGGGCGGTGTCGACGGTGGGCGTGGCATCGAATTGAAACTATTGTATATTGCCAAAGATAAACCGCAGATTGCCACAAGCAGATTTTTCGTTTTTTTTTTTTTTTTGGGGCAGCGACGCGTCGGCAATGAAAATGAGCATAAAAATTATAGAAAATTTTGAGCAGCAATAATAGAAAAAAAATAAATAAATGTGAAAATTTATACTTGTACAGATATATATGTATATATAGCTATATAGTATATATAGTACAGATACAGACATATATATATATATATATTTATATATTTGTGTAAAATAGATTCTAATGCGAAGCAATATTAAAAAAATGTGTTCAAAAATAGACATGCAAATGATTTGCAATGAAAAAAAAATAAAACACGAATGAAAGAAGAAACAGACAAAAAAATAAAAAGAGAAGAAAAAAAAAACTATAACATTCGGCTGCGTTGTATGTTGGAGAAAAGTGTTGACAGTGTTGACCCGAGCGGCAGTGGGGGCGTGAACGGCAGTGTCGTGTGGGCGCCCTCCCCACAACAACAACAACAAAAACAACAACAACAGAAACAAGTAGCATCCCCAAGAAGCAATCGACGACGATGTTAATTCTTAGGTGCCGTGTGCAATATTGTTTATATATTTCTCGTTTATTTTATTTTTTTTTTTTTCGCTTTCCACACACACACATAGAGAGAGAGAGACACAGACATATAGACAGACTTATTAAGACCGATGGACATATGGACAACAGGCCAATTTCATTTTCATATTTATCATCTCTTTGCGGCATATCAACAAAAGTCACGGACACGACGCGACTCAAAATGAAGGCGAAAAATTGAAAATGATATTAAATAATTAACAGACATGGTCAGCAAAATACACACACTCCCACACACAAACACACACACTCACACACATATACGTACATATAAATATATTTTCAATTATATATTTAAATTTTTGCATATTCTTTCAATGACATTGAATTGCAATACTCAAAAAAACAAAAAACAAAAATCACGAAAATTTTTTCTTTTTCTTTATACTTTTTGCTACTTTCCTCTTTCCACTTTTCTTCTAGTTTTCTCTTCTGCTCACTCTACCATGACCATCGACAATTGCCAAGAAATTATTCTACATTTAGTAATTAATTATTAATTAATTAGTTGCAGTAAGCACAAAAGTGACAACCTCGGAATGCGGCTAATTAATAAGAATTCTTTTTCATAACGTTGCCAATGGTGTTATTTGATTCTACAGATGTTTTCACTTAGTGTTTGCTGCATTTATCGATATATATCGATAAAACTAATGAAATTGGTGTGCGGCAAGTGAGAAACCAAGAAAGAATAAGTACAAAAAAAAACACATCATTTACATGGCAAAAGATTTCATACTCTTTGATCGATCAGATCAAAGATGACATAGTAGATTTTGAATCTTTTGTTAATGCTGATCAAGAATATATATACCTTTAGCAAGTGTATATAAAAAGTTTACGCACAATTTCCAAGCAATCATTCCCTTGGAAATTTCCGCCTTGTTCTAAATTTTATACAGCTCACAACAATAAAAGAAATATCTATGCTGAAACAACTGAAAGACTAGTATGAGTCGAAGCAGACGAGTTCGGTTGCTAATGCTAATCAAGCATATTCATAAGTCTTAATAGACTTCAACTGATCCTCAATATTCCTGATCCAATTCCTGCGTAAAAAGTGTAGGTTACTGGTAGGTATACCAAAGGAGCATCCTGCATGTGAAAACTTGGACTAATCCTGAAGGATGGAGGATGCGAGCAGGAAAAGCAAAAAATCTAAAGTTGCTAGAATCTAGGAACAACTATTATATCATACAATTACCAAAACATGCAACTGATCCTCTCGCTAAAAACAATGTGCATCCTGAGTCTGCGATCGCTGCTGAGGTTACAAAGATATATTCAAGGAACTATGGAATTGTCTAAGTTTCTAACTAAAAAATACTAATGACATCAATTGGGGAATGTAGAGTTACCGTCTGCTGGCTATCCGGCTTAAACTATTGAACATGCTATGTCTTCTTTTCGATGTCAGAAAATAATGTTCAAAAATAATAGATATAGCCTTGCAAGACTATAAAATGAAATTATGTATAGTAAACATAATATTCATGATCATTTCAAATCAAAATTAAATTAGACTTTTCCCATAGGTTTAAAGAGATTAATACGACAGATTTATTATGCAAAAACATATTTAGAACAGACCCGACAAAATATTCTATTTATATAGACAGACAACTAGTAAAGTTGTAAATAATGCTGCTTAACCTTGGATTAACTCTGTAGTATGATCATTTAATTGCTAGTTATAACCACAAAATAATAAACAATCTGCCAAACATTTACGAAAAATAAGCAAGAAAAATTTGCTACAAATTTTAGAACTGTAAATTTCCATAAAATATTATTTAGCTTATAATATATATATATATATATATATATATATAAACAAGTAAGAAAGCTATAGTCGAGTACGCTCGACTATATAATACTCGGTGCCCAAAGATATATTATATATTAATGTTAATGTTGTACCAAATTTTCACACAACGTCCAGATAAACATATTCTAACTTTGTACCAAAATTCAGTCATGTAGCTTGGCTGGGTGTGGGTGCTGTGGTGTGTTCAAAATGGTTTTTATTGATTTGTGGAGGCGGTGAGGGGCGTGGCAAAATCCAAAGTAAGCTTGATCTGCCTGCAACTAATACAAGCACTTTGCAAAAAAAAAATGAAGTCTCTAGCTCTTATAGTCTCCGAGATCTGTGTGTTCATACGGATATATATACTTTATGGGGTCGGCCACGCCTCCTTATGGGTGTTACATACATTTGCTGCTGTGACAAAGTCAATATACTCTTGGTACCCAATGGGCACCGAGTATAAAAAAAACCTTCAAAACAAAAAATCAATTAAAAAGTATTTAATGCATAGAGCAAACATATCGGATATACAAAATGCGAGTAATAAAACTCAAGAGAAATTTCTATGTGAGTTATTAGGGGGGAAAAATACTTAATGTTAATATTTATTGAATCTTATAAAACAGAAGCAGAAAGTCTTTCAGCGCATACATTTTTCTGTCTTTTTTCCATTTGATTAATGAATTTTACTTTTTTTTTATTATACACTTAGGTTAATTGATAACTGATAAATGTCATAGGATATAGTAAAGGAATAATATATACTTGGACTGACGCTGCTGCTGAAGCCTTGACCCAATATTAGATTAAATAAAGAAAAAAATGAATAATGATAAAAAAAAAAAAATTGTACTTGGTTTTGTTTTCTATTCTGGGCGACAGCAGCGCGTGCTCAATAATAAAAAAAAGACAACAGACACAAAAGCAAAAGAGGAAGTGGAAAAACAAGCACAAAAAAAAAATAAATAATAATAATAATGCCAAGCACATCTGTTAAGATATATCATCATCATCATCCATCCATTCATTCATTCATCCATGCGCGTTGTTGTACAACTTTTGTCAGACAAAAGTTCTAAAAACAAATTGTCAAAAATTCAAACAGTCGTACAACATATAAACAGATACTACAGATAGATAATAAGATATATATATAAGCTCACTGAAAAAATCATAGGCAAATATGGTTAAAAAAAATATATATATATATATTTTATTTATTCGATTGATAGTTTTGTTTTCAAGTAGACAAAGAAATGTCAGCGACATAAAATTGTTTTCAATATTTATAGCTACAGATACAGATACATATATAAATTTATATAGCTATGCATAAATGGAAGACCTTTCATTTTTATAGCGCCGTGTGCAATAAATCGCATAAATGTGATAATAATTTTTAATAAATGTTCTCGTACATCTGCTGTATATATATAATTTAAAATATATATTTATATATATATATTTTCCTAATCGCATTCATAAAATATACAAATTTATGCATTCCATTAAAAATAATTTTCATCTGCAATATTTACATGAAAGTTGCCATAAGTCAAAGTCAAGAACTTGATCATAAGGGAGGATAGACAAACACAGGTAATAGAATTTGGAGAAGCACAACAATTTTGGGAGGTTGCGGATGCGGAACCATCATTAGATTTGCTTGAGCGACATGCGTCAGACAATTTGACATGATAAATTTGGTTTAGATTTTATGGTTTTTCTTTTAGATTTTTATTAACATCTTGAAAGACTTAAAGCAAAACAATTGCCAAAAATACACAGCATCACATCACAGAGCACAAAACATTCAACAATAAATAGAAATGAATATTCTTACTATATATGCCAGATTATACTACAGATATACCAAGCATACTATATTCTGACTATATTCTCACGCAATTTTGTCTTTGACGACAGGTACCAAAAAAAAAGTGAAAAAATTTCTTTGCTAAACAATGAAATGAAAGTACAAACGCACCGGAAACAATTGTCATAAATATGTGAAGAAAAAAAACAACTACAGTGAACACTTGATATGTTGAACAAGGCAGCAAAATCAAAATAAAATTCTATAATAGTTTCGAGTAAAATTGGTTCGTGATGCATAATAAATTCTTTGTTCTCTTTAAGCAATACTGACTGTGGATTTTTAGTTTATAGTCAAATATAAAATAAATTTGCTTTAAAAACACAACATATTCTTTTTTTGAACAAGCATAATAAATTTGAAAAGATATTAAAATCAAAGAAATATACATATAGATATTAATAGCACAGATTAAGTCAGTCTATGCATAGAGTGAAGTCTTGGTCTATTTAGCATTTAGTATTGTATATTATATATAAAATTTATGTGTTTTTTTGTTTGTTGAAACTAACATAATTTAGACATTTTTGGCAATTGAAAAATTGCATTTAATATCAAGAAAATTTTTTTAAAAATTGCAAATAATTAGCATTATAAGAAATTTGACCAAGCAAATAAACAAAATTTATATTGAATATTATCAATAATCTTACTATACTTGCTTAATTTAAAATCATATGAAAATTCTAGAATTTACATATAGAAATTAAAAAAAAAAAAATTATTTTTATTAAACAATACTGCCAGTAAACATTTAATTTATAGTCCAAAAATTAAATTTGAAACTTGAACAAACATTATAAATGTCAAAAGATATTAAATTCAAAGAAATATTCTATAGATATTAATATACGAATATAAAATCTATGCATAGAATGAATTTTTAGATATTTATATGAAAATTAATTTACTAATTATTAATTTATTAATTAGTAAAAATAAAAATAGAAATTTTTCTTATTGAAATTGTTGAAACTGAATCTGCAATTGCAGCTCTTTGTCAAAACAAAAACTTCATATAATCAAGAAGAATTCCTTTAAAATTTGATAAGAAATTAGCATAATAAGAAAATCGAATTAGCAAATCAAACAAAAACCTAAAGCTAACCTCACTTAGCTCTAATAATATTAAAGTTTAGAAAGCAAAGTCAAATAATTGAAATCCTAGATGTTAGAAACAGCTAAAAATTGCTAGAAACTAATCATTTCTATAACTATAATTTCAACAGCTTAATGAATAAGCAAAAAATTCTGCGACACAGATAATAAAGATTACATAGAAATCCGTCAAGTAATCTAATATTAGAAATTGAATCATTGATGATTGATCGTTGAGCTTTGAAAGTTTAGATAATTGTTCAACTTAGACAGTAAAGATTATACAAAAGTTTAGACTAGTGTAACATTGAAATCTCTGTCGCATGTAAACAATTTAACGAATCTCAAAATATTATTGATTGATTGAATGATAGTGCGATGCTGACTAGAAAGCCAAAGCACAAAGATTAGACTCGCAAGTATTAATATAACATTCATTATTTAAAAAGCAACTACAGTTACAGAAATATCTCCAGATTCCGATCTGTTTGTTTGTTTGTTTCTATTACAATTTCCAAGCAATGTTGTCATTGTCTATAAACTTGTCTAAAAACTATTTAGCAAAATATACAGCTAGCTAAATCAGTTTTTCAGACAAGTTTATAGACAATGACAACATTGCTTGGAAATTGTAATAGAACAAATGTTGCATAGAAATGGATCCAGATCGGGATCTGAAGCTATTTCTGTATCTATAGTTTTAAATAATGAATGTTGTATTAATATTTGCGAGTCTAAGCTTTATGCTTTGTCTTTCTAGTCAGCATCGCACTGTCATTCAATCAATCTATAATATTTTGAGATTCGTTTTATTGTTTACATGCGACAGAGATTTCAATGTTACACTAGTCTAAACTTTTGTATAATCTTTACTGTCTAAGTTGAACAATCATCTAAACTATCAATGATCAATCATCAATGATTCAATTTCTAATATTAGATTATTTGACTGATTTCTATGTAATCTTTATTATCTGTGTCGCACAATCTTTTGTTTATTCATTAAGCTGTTGAAATTATAGTTATAGAAATGATTAGTTTCTAGCAATTTTTAGCTTTTTCTAGCGTCTAGGATTTCAATTATTTGACTTTGCTTTCTAAACTTTAAGATTATTCCAGCTAAGTAAGGTTAGATTTAGGTTTTTGTTTGATTTGCAACTTCGATTTTCTTATTATGCTAATTTCTTATAAAATTTTAAAGGAATTCCTCTTGATTATCGTAGGAAGTTTTTGTTTTAACAAAAAGCTGCAATTGAAGATTCAGTTTCAACAATTTCAATAAGAAAAATTTCTATTTTTATTTTTACTAATTAGTAAATTAATTTTCATATAAATATCTAAAAATTCAAATTTAATATTTGGACTATAAATTAAAAATTTACTGGCAGTATTGTTTAATAAAAATAATTTTTTGTTGTTGATTTTTATATGTAAATTCTAGAATTTTCATATGATTTTTAAATTAAGAAATTATAGTAAGATTATTGATAATATTCAATATAAATTTTGTTTATTTGCTTAGTCGAATTTCTTATAATGCTAATTATTTGCAATTTTTTAAAAAATTTTCTTGATATTAAATGCAATTTTTCAATTGCCAAAAATGTCTAAATTATGTTAGTTTCAACAAACAAAAAAACACATAAATTTTATATATAATATATAATACTAAATGCTAAATAGACCAAGACTTCACTCTATGCATAGACTGACTTAATCTGTGCTATTAATATCTATATGTATATTTCTTTGATTTTAATATCTTTTAAAATTTATTATGCTTGTTCAAAAAAAGAATATGTTATGTTTTTAAAGCAAATTTATTTTATTTTTGACTATAAACTAAAAATCTACAGTCAGTATTGCTTAAAGCGAACATAGAATTTATTATGCATCACGAATCAATTTTACTCGAAACTATTATAGAATTTTATTTTGATTTTGCTGCCTTGTTCAACATATCAAGTGTTCACTGTAGTTGTTTTTTTTCTTCACATATTTATGACAATTGTTTCCGGTGCGTTTGTACTTTCATTTCATTGTTTAGCAAAGAAATTTTTTCACTTTTTTTTTGGTACCTGTCGTCAAAGACAAAATTGCGTGAGAATATAGTCAGAATATAGTATGCTTGGTATATCTGTAGTATAATCTGGCATATATAGTAAGAATATTCATTTCTATTTATTGTTGAATGTTTTGTGCTCTGTGATGTGATGCTGTGTATTTTTGGCAATTGTTTTGCTTTAAGTCTTTCAAGATGTTAATAAAAATCTAAAAGAAAACCATAAAATTTAAACCAAATTTATCATGTCAAATTGTCTGACGCATGTCGCTCAAGCAAATCTAATGATGGGGTTCCGCATCCGCAACCTCCCTAAATTGTTGTGCTTCTCCAAATTATGTTACCTGTGTTTGTCTATCCTCCCTTATGATCAAGTTCTTGACTTTGACTTATGGCAACTTTCATGTAAATATTGCAGATGAAAATTGTTTTTAATGGAATGCATAAATTTGTATATTTTATGAATGCGATTAGGAAAATATATATATATATAAATATATATTTTAAATTATATATATACAGCAGATGTACGAGAACATTTATTAAAAATTATTATCACATTTATGCGATTTATTGCACACGGCGCTATAAAAATGAAAGGTCTTCCATTTATGCATAGCTATATAAATATATATGTAAATATATATATGTATCTGTATCTGTAGCTATAAATATTGAATACAATTTTATGTCGCTGACATTTCTTTGTCTACTTGAAAACAAAACTATCAATCGAATAAATAAAATATATATATATATATATATATTTTTTTTTTAACCATATTTGCCTATGATTTTTTCAGTGAGCTTATATATATATCTTATTATCTATCTGTAGTATCTGTTTATATGCTGTACGACTGTGTGACTTTTTGACAATTTGTTTTTAGAACTTTTGTCTGACATGCTGTAGAACAACGCGCATGGATGAATGAATGAATGGATGGATGATGATGATGATATATCTTAACAGATGTGCTTGGCATTATTATTATTATTTATTTTTTTTTTTTGTTTTTTTTTTTCTTGTTTTTCCACTTCCTCTTTTGCTTTTGTGTCTGTTGTCTTTTTTTTTATTATTGAGCACGCGCTGCTGTCGCCCAGAATAGAAAACAAAAAACAAGTACAATTTTTTTTATCATTATTCATTTTTTTTCTTTATTTAATCTAATATTGGGTCAAGGCAGCGTCACTCCAAGTATATACTATTCCTTTGCAATATCCTATGACATTTATCAGTTATCAATTAATGTAAGTGTAGAATAAAAAAAAAGTAAAATTCATTAATCAAATGGAAAACAGACAGCAAAATGTATGCGCTGAAAGACTTTCTGCTTCTGTTTTATAAGATTCAATAAATATTAACATTAAGTATTTTTCCCCCGTAATAACTCACATAAAAATTTCTCTTGAGTTTTATTACTCGCATTTTGTATATCCGATATGTTTGCTCTATGCATTAAATACTTTTTAATTGATTTTTTGTTTTGAAGGTTTTTTTTTATACTCGGTGACCATTGGGTACCAAGACTATATTGACTTTGTCACAGCAGCAAATGTATGTAACACCCATAAGGAGGCGTGGCCGACCCCATAAAGTATATATATCCGTATGAACACACAGATCTCGGAGACTATAAGAGCTAGAGACTTCATTTTTATTTTTGCAAAGTGCTTGTATTAGTTGCAGGCAGATCAAGCTTACTTTGGATTTTGCCACGCTCCTCACCGCCTCCACAAATCAATAAAAACCATTTTGAACACACCACAGCACCCACACCCAGCCAAGCTACATGACTGAATTTTGGTACAAAGTTAGAATATGTTTATCTGGACGTTGTGTGAAAATTTGGTACAACATTAACATTAATATATAATATATCTTTGGGCACCGAGTATTATATAGTCGAGCGTACTCGACTATAGCTTTCTTACTTGTTTATATATATATATATATATTATAAGCTAAATAATATTTTATGGAAATTTACAGTTCTACAATTTTTAGCAAATTTTTTTTTGCTTATTTTTCGTAAATGTTTGGCAGATTGTTTATTATTTTGTGGTTATAACTAGCAATAAAATGATCATACTACAGAGTTAATCCAAGGTTAAGCAGCATTATTTACAACTTTACTAGTTGTCTGTCTATATAAATAGAATATTTTGTTGGGTCTGCTCTAAATATGTTTTTGCATAATAAATCTGTCGTATTAATCTCTTTAAACCTATGGGAAAAGTCTTATTTAATTTTGATTTGAAATGATCATGAATATTATGTTTACTATACATAATTTCATTTTATAGTCTTGCAAGGCTATATCTATTATTTTTGAACATTATTTTCTGACATCGAAAAGAAGACATAGCATGTTCAATAGTTTAAGCTGGACGTCCATCAGACGTCAATCTTTCATTCCCCAATTTATGTCCCTAGTATTGTTTGGTTAGAAACTTAGAGAATTCCACAGTTCCTTGAATATATCTTTGTAACCTCAGCAGCGATCGCAGGCTCAGGATGCACATTGTGGTAGTTGTATGATATAATAGTTGTTCCTAAATTCTAGCAACTTTAGATTTTTTGCTTTTCCTGCTGCCATCCTCCATCCTGCAGGAATAGTCCAAGTTTTCACGTGCAGGATGCCCCTTTGGTATACCTTTGGTATACAGGATTTGGATCAGGAATATTGAGGATCAGTTGAAGTCTATTAAGACTTATGAATATGCTTGATCAGCATTAGCAACCGAACTCGTCTGCTTCGACTCATACTAGTCTGTCAGTTGTTTCAGCATAGATATTTCTTTTATTGTTGTGAACTGTATGAAATTTAGAACAAGGCGGAAATTTCCAAGGGAATGATTGCTTGGAAATTGTGCGTAAACTTATTATATACCCTTGCTAAAGGTATATATATTCTTGATCAGCATCAACAACAGATTCAAAATCTACTATGTCATCTTAGATCCGATCAATCAAAGCGTATGAAATCTTTGGCATGTAAATGATGTTTTTTTTTTTTTGTTTTTATTTTTTCTTGGTTTCTCACTTGCCGCACACCAATTTCATTAGTTTTATCGATATATATATCGATAAATGCAGTATACACAAAGCTAAACAACTGTAGAATCAAATAACACTATTGGCAACGTTGTGAAAATGAATTCTTAATAATTAGCCGCATTCCGAGGTTGTCACTTTTGTGCTTACTGCAACTAATTAATTAATAATTAATTACTAAATGTAGAATAATTTCTTGGCAATTGTCGATGGTCATGGTAGAGTGAGCAGAAGAGAAAACTAGAAGTAGAAAGAGGAAAGTAGCAAAAAGTATAAAGAAAAAACAAAAATTTTCGTGATTTTTGTTTTTGTTTTTTTGAGTATTGCAATTTCAATGTCATTGAAAGAATATGCAAAAATTTAAATATATAATTGAAAATATATTTATATATGTACGTATGTATGTGTGTGTGTGTGTTTGTTTGTGTGTGGGAGTGTGTGTATTTTGCTGACCATGTCTGTTAATTATTTAATATCATTTTCAATTTTTCGCCTTCATTTTGAGTCGCCGTCGTGTCCGTGACTTTTGTTGATATGCCGCAAAGAGATGATAAATATGAAAATGAAATTGGCCTGTTGTCCATATGTCCATCGGTCTTAATAAGTCTGTCTATATGTCTGTGTGTCTCTCTCTATGTGTGTGTGTGTGTGGAAAGCGAAAAAAAAAATAAAATAAACGAGAAATATATAAACAATATTGCACACGGCACCTAAGAATTATCATCGTCGTCGATTGCTTCTTGGGGATGCTACTTGTTTCAGTTGTTGTTGTTGTTGTGGGGAGGGCGCCCACACGACACTGCCGTTCACGCCCCCACTGCCGCTCGGGTCAACACTGTCAACACTTTTCTCCAACATACAACGCAGCGCCGAATGTTATAGTTTTTTTTTTTCTTCTCTTTTTATTTTTTTGTCTGTTTCTTCTTTCATTCGTGTTTTATTTTTTTTTCATTGCAAATCATTTGCATGTCTATTTTTGAACACATTTTTTTAATATTGCTTCGCATTAGAATCTATTTTACACAAATATATAAATATATACATATGTGTGTGTGTCTCTGTATCTGTACTATATATACTATATAGATATATATATCTGTACAAGTATAAATTTTCACATTTATTTATTTTTTTTCTATTATTGCTGCTCAAAATTTTCTATAACTTTTATGCTCATTTTCATTGCCGACGCGTCGCTGCCCCCCAAAAAAAAAAAAAGAAAGAAAAATCTGTTTGTGGCAATCTGCGGTTTATCTTTGGCAATATACAATAGTTTCAATTCGATGCCACGCCCACCGTCGACACCGCACCGCCGCGTTTTGACCACCATTCATAAAACTTGCTCATTGATCGAAATTTCCTCTTGGCTTTTTCCTTTGCCTGTCTGTCCGTACGTCCGTCTTTACGTCTTTCTTGACTGTGCAGCGGCAGCGTGTGCCAAAATTATATCATTTCGAATGCGCTTTTTATGGGGAAATCCTGTTGGCCACCCGGCTAGCTTTCAGTTTTATAGCGCCCCAACGAGTTTTCTGATCTCGTTCTCTTATTATCTTTCTTGTCTACATACGTAGATCTCATATGGATTATATCTGAAAATAGATCAGAAAACCCGAAAAACGAAAAATGCGGCCGACAAAGCAAAATAAAGAAAACAAATTCAAAGCTAATTTTTAATTATCGGTAGCGGAGTGCGGGTAACATATGTTTTGGGCGTTTCAACTTTTCGCATGCATTTTCTATTTGTAATTATTTATAGCTTATAATAATGATCGATTAATTCTTTGTTCAATTTAAATTATGACATTTATGATATTTTGGCAAACGGTTTTGTTTGTTTTTTCGTTTGTTGCAACACAAAATTGTTTATATGAGTCAATGAAAATAAACTTTGCTTTGGTAGCCACAACAATTAAATCTTAAGTACATGGAATATATGTTTCTTAAAATTTTATCTGACTGTGCAACGTTTTACAATTTTTATACAAATATAAAAGGAATGAATTTTTTTTTTTAGGTCTAGCCTTGAAATTTTTAATCAAATTTTCTTTGTATACGTATTGCTTTTGGTCGATATGTATAGGAGTCTGAAAATGATAATTTGCTAAAATTAAATATATTCTAATAGTATTACTAATCCCCAGACAGACATGATTAATTTTAGAATTATTTTTATTTTTAGACTTTTTATTTTTAGAATATTTTTATTTTTAGCATATTACAGTAAAAATATATTCAAAAATTTAAAAAAAAAAAAGAAAAATTATGAATGAGCTGTAGACTATCAATTTAATGCATTTAAAATTTATCAGACTACTTTTAATTTACTTAACAGAATTCACTTTGTCAATAACATTCGCATGTTATATTTTACATGCATAAACAGAACAGTGAAAATAACATAACAGTTGAACTTAACATTAAGCGCCCATTGCCTTTGTTGCTGCTAAAACGTCACTGTTACGACAGATAAACAGATTACTCACACATGCGCATGCATAACAGAATGTATAAAGCGAGAGAGGGAGAGAGAGAGAGAGAGCAATATAAGTAAAGCACTCAATTAGGCGTCGTCGTCTAGGTTAGATTAGGAAGCTGTTAAAGAAGACAGCGGCGGCTGCGCAGCAAACAGCGGCGTCGACAGCATTCTGCTGTTTACACATATAGAGAGACGAAACGAAATTGAAACAAAAAAAAAATGAAAATGCAAAGTTTATGAAAGAAAATTGAATGTTGAAATGGAAACTCGCACGACACGCAAAAATACAAGTAAAAAGAACAAGAAACAGAAACAGCAGACAGACGGAGGGACAAACAGACAGACAGGCGGACAAAAAATAAATATATGTATATGAATGTTGTATGTAAAGGAAAGAAAAAAAAAAATATGTTGTAGACGTTGTTGTTGTTCTTGTTGTTGCTGCTGTTTTATTTCGTATTTTTGGCAATGAACAAAAACTACGTCAACTAGAAATTGCTGCTCGCAGCGTATTTATGAGAAGAGCGTCGTGCGCAACGAAATAACATACACAGCAGCCGCCGCAAAACAGCAGCAGCAAT
>JBAMBR010003468.1:0-12667 GCA_037044475.1 Zaprionus obscuricornis | reverse complement strand
CAAGAGATTCCAAAAAAACAAAAGAAAAAAAACTGAAAAAGATGAAAAATGATTGTCGCTAATTAGACCGCGTTCGGGCTTCTCGGACAAACAAACGAGAATCAGCAAAACTGGACTGTTTGCCTCTTTTTTTTCTCTGTCTCTCTCCTCTCCCCATACACTCTACACTCTTTCTTCTGCTATCATAGGGTTCCGATACATAAAACATTTAACAAATGATATGCTTAACATTGACTTAAGACTTTAGAGTGCTTGAAATGTTGAAGCTGCTGTTGCTGTAGCTGACGTTGAGGCTAAGACTGAGATTGCGACGCTGGCAGTGGCTGTTGTTGCTGTTGCTGCTGCTGTTCTTGTTGTAGCTGTTGCTGCTGTTGCTGCTGTTGCTGCTGTTGTTGTTGCTGTTGCTGCTGCTGCTGCTGTTGTTGTCTGCGCATTTAATGTGCGATGACGGACCACTTAAAGTCGATTAACTGAATGTCTGCGCCCAGGAATTATATTGTTGCTGTTGTTGCTGCTGTTGTTGGTTTTTGTGTTGTTTTTTTTTACTACTGAAATATATTCTACTTAATTTCTGGTTCTCTCTACATACATATATCCATGCATACATCATATAATATTTTGCGTCGTCTGCTTTTATGCTAGATTCACGCCTCAAGCGTCTCGAATTAAAAAACGTGCACAAATATATATTAGCTATGTATATAGGGGCACTGGCAGTGGCAGTGGAGTGCTATGCCACAGCACACTTGCTGCAAAAACTATATGCTACGCCCCTGTATAACAACAGCACAGTAGCGGCATTCATTAATCAAAGAGCTAGAAATAAGTTCATGGATCTATATATTTTTTTTCTTTTTTTTTTTTTTTTTGTTGTAACTCCCCTTAAACTATTATGCCATAGAGTTGCGTATTAGTTACGCTCAAGTCGAGCATGTAAGAGACAGAAAGACAGAGAGAGAGAGAGAGGTAAGAGTAGTTAAAGTCATAAGTACTTCTACATTCTAAGACAATGAATGCTATGTGAGATGCAAAGAAGTTTTGCCAAGCAGTTATGAGCTAAGCATTGCTTAGCTTTTGGGTTGGGTTGGATTTTTGCTTAGGAGTCTGGCGCTGATGATGATGATGATAATGATGATGTTGATGATGCTGTGTTTTTTTTTTTTTGGGGTTGGGTTCGTCTTGGGTCAAGGTAAACTTCATGTTGAGCTCATCAGAACACAGTCAGTCAGTCAGTTAGACGCGTGTTTAAGTGCAATGGGCGTGGCGGCGACGCTTTTACCTCTGCGTCAAATGCTGTTGCTACAACTTTGACTGCTATCTTTATCAGAAAGTGACAGACAAGGCCAAAGGATTATGTAGCTGACAGACATACAGACAGAAAGACAGACAGACACACACATGTTTATGCGCTTACATTTATCAAAAGTCAGTGAATATTTTTTATGCATGAGAAATCAGCAGCAGCAACATTTGCAAAAGCTTATTTACTAAATTTAATGTCTCATTTTAACCTTTTCTTGCCTTTTCTTTTTTTATTTATTATTTAAAATCTATTTTTTTTTTTCGAAAATCCTTTTACAGAATTTGTATGAAAAAAAAAATGATAATAAAAAATAAGCAAATGCTTGAAAGATGATTTCTTCTTACTGCTGTTGTTGTTGTTGTTGTTGTTGTCGTTGTTGTCGCTTATTGGCAAAATTTATGCAAATTTGTATTTATTAAATAAACACACAAAGTGCGTGTCATCAGCAGTGCTGTGTATTACAAGAGCAAGCAGAGGCAGTGGCAGAGGCAGTGGCAAATACAGAGACAGAGGTGTGGCAACAAAAAAACCAGACGTGCCAATGAACGACAACAAGGACAAGAAGAAGCAGCAGTAGAAACAGAAGTAGCAGCAGCAGCAGTAGCAGCAGCAGTAGCAGCAGCAGATAGAAAGAGAATATGAATATTTATTTATTTATTTATTTATATTTTTACTCTTTATTGTCAATTTGTTGTAACAACAGCAACAACAGAGCAGAGATATAACCGTAGATAACTATGCTTAACGACAGATATAACTATGCATAGAAACTAACTAACGAACTTAATGTCTATATATACTATATATATATATATACATGTATAATGTGATGTTATATTTGTATTTGTATTTGTCTACAAATTGTTATTGTCATACAACATTGTCGCAAGTTGTGTCGCTTAGTTAAGGGCAATTTAGTGTAACTGTAGCTAATAGCTGTTAATAATACTATGACTACTTGTACTTAAAGCTAGCTGCAGTTAAATGAAAGTGAAAGAGAGAGAAAGACAGAGAGAGAAGAGAGATGAAAGAAAGAAAGTAGACAAACAGTAAATTAATTGAATTTTTATATTTTTTTAATTTAATTTTTTTTTGCAGACTGCAGAGAATTTTTACAATCATTTTTTTTTTTTGCATTTGAAAAGAATTTTTTATAAAATAAAAAAAAAAATTTTTTTAAGAAAAACTTTATTGAAAACTATAGCAAAAATAAATTTTAATAGATTTTTTAATTAAATAAAAAAAAGAAAAAATTTAAGAAAAACTTTATTAAAAATTATAGCAAAAATAAATTTTAATAGATTTTTTAATTAAATAAAAAAAGAAAAAATTTAAGAAAAACTTTATTAAAAACTATAGCAAAAATAAATTTTAATTACATTTGCATAAAACTTTTTGCCTTAACAATAAACTTGAATAAAGTTGCAGTGTAACTGCAGTGCGTATATTTTGCGCCCCCTGCGCCTCCTCATACATTTCTCTGTCATAATTCTTGCACAATTAAGTGTTGAAGTCCTCGTCGTCGTCATCATCGTCATCGTCATCGTTGTTGTTGTCGTCAGTCTACAGTAATCGGAGAGTAAAGACCTCACTCAATAGTTTTGTTTATATATTCTCTATGGACTATCAATTATATAAAAGATACTGCGCAACTGTGCATGAAATTAGCTGCGTGCAGTGCAGAAGGCAGTAAGAATTAAAGTGAGTGAGTGAGAGAGAGAGAGAGGGAGACAGGGCATGGCAGTTTAGTTAAGTATTGACTGAGGGACAAGGATAGAAACTCATTCACATGCTTATTTA
The DNA here is from genome assembly GCA_037044475.1 of Zaprionus obscuricornis. Classification (NCBI taxonomy): domain Eukaryota; kingdom Metazoa; phylum Arthropoda; class Insecta; order Diptera; family Drosophilidae; genus Zaprionus; species Zaprionus obscuricornis. The sequence continues at coordinate 9,564 of JBAMBR010003468.1, read as the reverse complement.
GCATTTCCTCCCTCACAGACAGACAGACAGAGAGACAGACACACACACACTGCCATCAATACTAACCCTGACTTTGATGTCATGTTTGTTGTTTTAATACTCATTACACGGTCATTCTCATTGTCAGCGTCATTACTATCATCATCATCATCATCATCATCATGACGTTCATTGTAGTTGTCACAGTCGATAACATTTTTGAATTTGTTTATTATTATTAATTTATGCATTTTGCATTCTTTGCGTTACAGTTGACAAGTTTTGTACCTTCAGAAGAGAGAGACAATAGACTGATTGTGGGCGTAGTTAATGTTTTAGCATAAAGAAAGCAAAACTAGAAGAAAGAGAAAGAGATAGCATAGAGAAACAAGTCTCTCTCTCTCTCTCTCTCTCTCTGTCTCTGTTTTATTATTATTATAATAGTTGTTCGCATACGTTAAACGTTTTAATAAGTTTTAATAGCTTTTGTCTTGTGTTTCCTTTTTCCGTTTTACTGTTTATTTATTTCTATTTTACGACGTTGATTAATTTTAAGCGTCGTTGCTTGCTTATTGTCATAAACTAACAAAATGTAAGAAAATTATGCAGCTTAATTTTTTTTTTATATATATTTTCATGTAAGTAATATTTAATTTTTCTCTTTTTCTATTTATTTTTTGCAGACGTCGCGGCAATTGCGCAAACAAATAAAAATAAAATAAAATACGCAAAAAAAACAAAAAAAAAACAAACGTTTCTGTCTTAAAGGTGAGTTCAACTTTCAACAACATCGTATAACACGAAATCAGAAAGAAAAACCTTCAAATATAATTTGTTTTTTTGTTTGTTGTTTGTTTGTTTTTTTTCTTAATAATTAATTAAATATGTTTTTTCGATTGGAGGCGTATCGAATGGCAAAGTTCTTATGCAAGAGTTTCTTATAGTCTTCTGCTTGTTGTTGTTATTATTGTTGTTGCGGTCACATGTCCAAATCATTGAGGTTCAAAAAGTTCATTGACATGTTTGTTGTGAAGAGGCAACTTAATCAAATTTAATCAAAGTCAAAGAACTTTTTATGCTTTTAATTAATTTTTTTTTTTTTTGTAAATAATCAAAGAATAATAATAATTGCATAATAATTTCAACGTATGGGTGAAAAATTCAAGGCTTACAACAATGAAATTTCCTCATTTGAATTTTTGTATAATTTGCTAAGTTTTGCTGAATGTTCAACAAGTTTTGGGCGAAGGAACTTTGAACTCTTTGCGCAATCAAATTGTTAAATTGTTTAATGACTTTTTGTTTATTTGAAATCTTAGCAAATAGACATTTGACTGCTCCACTGACCCACTGAGTGAAACTAAAGCCACATAATTGATAGTGAGAATGCATATTGCGACACTACAACAACAGTAAGAGCAGCAGCAGCAACAGTAACAATCATAAATTCTTTTATAAATACCGCGACATGACAAAGATAAATATGTATGTTACCTCTAACATAAAGTAAAGTGAATGTGCGTGGGTGTAAAAGATAGAGACAGAGAGAGAGATAGAGAAAGAGAGAGAAAGAAAGAATTTATCAGTGTGTAATTATTGTGTTGTCGTTGTCGTTGTTGATTATTGACTTTAGATATTCATTGAATGAATTATGAATAAAGTTGAAATAAAGTTACTTTTGACCCACATACACAGCTAATCAGTCATAAAACAAAAGCAACAACAACAACAACACAACAAGCAACAACAAAAAGAGAGTAGCTGTAGCAGCGCTGTAGTTCATTCAACTTGCAAGACAGACAGAAGCTGCCTGCTATATTATGTCAGCAAGTGTATTGCACTTGAACATTTCCTGTGACTGCTGCCTGACAGTCTTGATAAATATATACTATATACTATCTCTATTACTGTCTCTCTCTCTCTCTCTCTCTCTCTTTCTCTCTCTCTCTTGTCTGTCTGTCTATGTACTTCAATATGTGTCAAGTTATTGTTTGCCATTTGCAACTTCACAGATACAAGATACTTTTCTATAGGCTGCCGCTGCTGCTGCTGTCATTGAGCTTTGCTTTTGTTTTGCCCCGCTCATAAAAGGAAGCTGCATTGTTTTTATAGCTTCTTTTTTTTCCAGCTAAACACAAAGTGAGGAAGAAAAAAAATGAAAGAAAACTTTTTCATATATAGAAATGCATATTATTTTCTATGTTTTTCTTTTTTTTTCTTTTTTTTTGCACTTTGTTTTTTTCTAATTAAAAGTTTTATGCATTAGCCGCATTATTGTTACTCTTGCCTGCTGGCTTATTATTAGCTTTTTTTTTCTCTCTTCTTTTTCCCCTCAACTGGTAAATGTTTTTCTACTTTAACCTTTTGTCGCTAAACTTTTTCTACACATATGCGTGGGCGACAACACAATAATTTGAAGAAACACGTAGAGTATACTGTGCGCCCCATGAGGTCTTCAACAGCTGTGGCAATCTTTAACTGTTTTCTTGTATTTTCGGTGTTAGACTCTTTCTCTCTCTCTTACTCTTACGCTCTATCTCTCTCTCTTTCTCTGTTATGTATATGTATTTATTTTTATTATTATTTTATTCTTTGCTTCAGTTTTATTGCGCTCTCCTTTATTATTTTTACCCAATTCGCGTGCGTAACTTGTCAAGAATTTCAATGAGTTCGTTTCCCTTTCGGTATTTTTCTTTATATTAGTTTGCTTATTTCTCTTCTTCTTGTTATTGTTGTTATTATTATTATTATTATTGTTCAGTTTCCAGTTGAGTTTTTTAAAAGCCAAATAGAAGCACAAAAAAATCAAATATATCCAAAAGAACTACGTTTAGATATATATTTTTTTTTAAAAGCAGAACCTGTTGAATTATTAGTGCGGTGAATCAAAAGAAATAGATGAGAACAATGGGCAAAAAATGCAAAAATAAAACATGCTAAGAAATATTAAGATCTTTTCAAAGATATAAAAAACAATCAAATTTAGTCTTGAATTTATTATACAACATTTATTTTTAGTGCATTATTTTTGTTATTATGTTTATTAATAACTATCGATAACATACCAATAGCAATCGATAACATAACGATAACACCCGATGTTATGTCAATAACAATCGATAATGTATCGATAACAGTCGACACAATGTCGATAACAACCGATAACATATCGGAAACAATCGATAACACATCAATAACTATCGATAACATGACAATAACAATCGATAATATACTAATAATAATTGATGACATACCTATAACATATAAATAACAATCGATAACATATCGATAACACTCGACAACATATCGATAACTGTCGACTGCATATCTATAACCATCGATAACATATTAATAATAATCGATAACACGTCAATAACAATCGATAACATACCAATAACAATCTCTAACATACCAATAACAATCGATGCTATATCGATATCAAATAAATAACAATCGATAACATATCGATCAGTATTATATGTCGATAATTAAAACAGTTTTTCTAATAGAAATGTGAAATTTACCTCATTGTAGTAATAAATTATCGATACATCACTTAATGATGTATATTGATAATTATCGATAAATTTATATTTAAAATATTTAAAAAATGTTAAATTTATATTCTTACATTAATAAAAATATAGTTAAACATATATCGATAAATATCGATTTTTTAAATATCTGTCTGTGCCATTTAAAATGTTAAATTTGCTCCATTTAAATATAAATTAAATTTTGTTTTTTTTGCTGCCAATTTTTTTGAGGTCAACTAAGATTTCTTATCTTCAACGATTAAACTAGATTTTGTGTTGTCGATAAATTTAAGTGAAGTGTTGCTTTGTTTGTTTTGTTTATCGACCCATTGTCACCTACAATCGCTGACTCAAAAATTAACATTTGGCGTTCCCCCAAATATACATGCATAAAAAAAATAAATAAAAAACCGTTTTGCCAAATAGAAATCACAGCAAAACAAGAAAGCAAAATAAAAGAAAGAAAGATCAACAGCAGCAACAAGACCAAAAAAAACTAAACATGCAAACATTTTCCACAAATGGTTAATTGTTATTTAGTGTGATTGGAAAAGGTGGCAACAACTGTCTATGCGTAAGCGTATGCGTGTGTGTGTGTGTGTGTGCGTGAGCGCCTTATGAATAAACAAATAGCGTAACATTTTTAAAACTTGAATTAAACTTTTGTTTTGATTTTTTGCTTTTTTGTAAAGATTTTTTATTGCGTCACAAGCAACAACAATCTTTGCGTATGTGTGTGTGTGTGTATGCCACAATGTGTGGCATGTGGAAAAGTTGTTGACATTTTATATGAGCAGCTTGAAGTAAACTTTTTTTCTGATGGCCCTTTAAATGTTACTGTGAGTCCATTGAACGTTGAAAGTCAGTTGTTGTTGCTGCCTGCTGCCGCCTATAATTGTATAGCTCTTGGTACTTGATATAAACAAATTTTTTTTATTAGCCAATTACATGCAACAGTGGGCCGCAAGAACTTATCGCATCCATCACACATGCTAAACTCGCATTCAAAACAAAGCAAAAAGTAAACTGCAAAACATTTTGCGGGCAGTGTAATGTAGTGTTGTCTATCATTAAACTGTCGTAAATCACAAGTAATTGACATTATACAATGGCCACGCACACAAAGACGACGATGAATGAAAGAACAGAGACAGAGATAGAGACAAAGATAGAGATAGAAACAGAGACAGGCAAATGAGCAACAATTACCTTCAAGACAACAAAAGTAACATCTTCAAATACAAATACACGTAGCAACAATTAAATGCTAAAAGATTTAACATGCAAGAATTTACGAGACTGTCGTGTAAACGATGCTAAACGTGACTAAAACAAAAAAAAAAAATATATATATATATATATATATATATATAAATATATATCAGCAGATCAGTTTACTGCAGATGCAGAGCAATTGTTTATAAAATTAATATTAATATTTTAATATTTTAATTATTATTTTTTATTATTTAAACTAAGAATTAAAATCGAAATATTATTTGACATAATTTAATGGTGGCTGCGTTTTGAAAAATTTGACATAAATATTTATGCAGCAAATGTTTATAAAATGAATATTAATATTTTAATATTTTAATTATTATTTTTTTATTATTTAAATTAAGAATTAAAATCTAAGCATAGAAATATTATTTGACATAATTTAATGTGGCTGCGTTTTCAAAAATTTGACATAAATATCTAAGCAGCAAATGTTACAAGTTTTGCACAATTAAAAATGCAAGTGTAATAGAGCAGCAAATGACTATAAAAAAATACCCGGTAAATCAAAGCAAATTGCTTAATAAGCTTATAGAAGCTACAGTCAAACTGGCAGCAACAGCACAATGTACACTTTGTAGTTGTTAAGCTGCAAATTTTATACTACCGGGTATTTTCTAGTCGTCAAGTGCATAACAAGTGCAGCAGCCTTCTCAACTAGTATTTTTAGACTGACATACTAAACAAAAGACTTGAGCACAAGGCACAATTTCAATTGCAATTGCACAGCTCCCCCATCTCATTATACACACTTCTTATTTTCACGCCTTACAGTCCTCCCTCACGCTGCTCCCCTTAACATTGCTCATAGTTTTTTTAGCATTGTTTTTGTTTGAAGATTACGAAATGCAATGCAAAAAAAAAATAAAGACGCGACGCTGCTCGGCGTCAATGAATGTGCCACACGTAATTCTATATAGAAGCAGCAGCAGAAGATCAACTAAAAGAAAGAGAGAAAGAGAGAGCAAGTGAGCGAGTGAGAGCGTAAGGTGTGAGGCATCGATCAGTGTAGAAAAAAAAAAGGAAAACACGTAATCACAATATGTTAGCTAATAGCCAGCCGCAAATGACGTTGCAATAAATATCGCAAAATACGCGATCGAAGGTTTTTTTTTTAAAGGTGGTCAAGGTTTACCATAAACGATAAACGATCCCATAAAAATAAATAAACCTATAAAAATAAAAATATAATGCTCTTTGACGCTTATCACAAGAAATATGCAAAGAAAAAATAAATAAAAATAAATTAAATAAATAAATAAATACGTAATATAATGACAAATCAAATATAGGAAATGTAAAAAATATATAAAAAAAAAATAAATAAATATGTTGAAAAAAATGACGCATAAAGAATTTATGGACTTTACATGCCATTGAACTTTTAATTAGGCGTGGCAGCAAATTGTAAATAAAATTTTATTAAATAATAAAATAAATTATGCAAAGGCATGAAATCTGCCTGGAGATCAAGCGAAGAATCACACTTGCCAATTGGTGCTACTTTGGTCTGAGTAGGCAAATGTGCAATAGAGACCTCTCTCGTCGAACAAAATTAGCACTCTACAAGACACTCATCCTACCTGTGCTCTTATATGGCGCAGAAGCATGGGTAGTGTCAATAACAGATGCAGCAGCGCTTGGAGTGTTCGAGAGAAAAATTCTTCGCAAGATCTTTGGTCCCGTTCGGATTGGGGACGACTTTCGCATTCGGATGAACCACGAGCTGTACGAGTTGTACGACGACGTGGACGTGGTCCGGCGCATCACGATATAACGTCTGCGCTGGCTCGGCCACGTTGTGCGTATGGATGAAGAATCTCCAGCTCAGAAGGTATTCGAAGCGAGAGTCGACTACGGGCGACGACGAAGGGGACGACCAAATCTCCGATGGAAGGACCAAGTAGAGCAGGACCTTAATCTACTGGGTATTTCTAATTGGAGGAGGCGCGCGAAGAGCAGAGGCGCCTGGAGGGAGATGCTGAGGTCGGCCAAAACCCGAAATGGGTTGTAGTGCCATCTAATAATAATAAATAATGAAATCTGTCTGATGAGTCTTGATCTTAGATTGAAAGCTAAACATTAGCTGAAACTAAGAAAAAATTCATTAGAAATTGTACTTGCTGCAGTATTTCCTTTGATTTTCTAACTTCGTTTCAGTCTGCAACAACAGAAACTTCAATTTGCAGCAAAAATTCTAGATATTTCATCTGCTGTCATTAGTCAGTTTTACACTAGGAACGAGGAACTCGGACCGACACGCACATGTAATATCTGCTATCTTCTTACTATATCTCTCTCTCTCTCTCTCTCTCTCTCTCTTTCTCTATTGCTTAACTTCTCTTTCTTTGGCAATCTTCATTTTTAAGAGTTTGCTACATCAATTATATGCCACTCTTCATCTATCGCCACGTCAAGTTGTAAATTTTCAACTAATTTGTCAAATGTGTCATAAAAATGTTTAAAGTTTCTCTGAGCGAGGGAGTAATAGAAAGAGCTAGCAATAGCCACAACAAGACATAAAACATTGAAAAACATAAAAAAAAAAAAAATTAAACATGTGGGTCAAATTTTTGTGACCACACATAGAACATTGAACGCAAAGTGCAACAGTAGAACATAAACTATGAAAAATAGAAATAAAAAAAAAAAAAATTAGAAAGGAAAAACCTAAACTCAAAGTGCAGAACCCCCGAAAAAAAAAATAGAGAGTGGGGAGAAAAAAAACTAATTGCATTTCCTGTAGGGGCCGAAAAACATAATTCTATTTGAAAAAGTCATAAATTAAACAAAAAGAACTTCCGATAGAAAAAAAAAACAACAACAAAACAAATGAAGCAGGAACAACAGCAACAACAACAACAACAACAACTACTTGTCAAAGGGTCATATGACCAAAAACAACAACAACAACTACAACTACAACTTATATGCAAAGTGTCGGTTGGCTCTCCCTTTTTTTCCAATTGGAATGCCACCGCTCGCTGTGCTGTAAAGTGTTGTCTGTGAAAGCAACGGGTAGCAGTTGAAGTCCAGGGGTAGGGAAGTTTATACATTGGGGTTTGGTTTATGTCAGTTTAGTGCTGCAAGTTGTCAGAGTTTGAAGAGTGCCGTTAAAGCGTGACGATTGGAGCCACTTAAGCGCTCTATATGCTGTCTAATTTACTTCTTCATCTCCCCGCTACAAGCTTCGCTCCCTGTGCCCTTTGCGTACATAAATTTGTAGCTCCAGCTGTGGCTGACCGCCTGCCACATATTTCATAGTAGAGCATGGAAAAATGACTGCATAGACAAGTATCACCATGACTGCGACTGCGACCGCGACCACGCCCACGCCTACAACTAACAATGTCAACAATTCCCTCTACCCCACTCCTTCTCTCTCTCTCTCTCGCTGCTCTTCTGAGTTTACAACTCTCTTTTTTTTTTGTTTTTTTGCTTCCCAAAAGGGAATGTTAATTAGTTCTGGCTGCTGTAGCTGATTTTGTTGTTGTTGTTGCTGTTGTTGCTCATGTTTTTGTTGTTGTTGCTGATGTTGCTATTTAATTTTTATGCTTAGTGTGCAATGAAAAAAAGAAAAATATTCTGCTTTTATTTTGCCCGTGCTATCTCTATAAGCAAACATACAAATAGTCATTACTCGCGCTATCTCTCTCACTCTCTTTATATCTTTCTCTCATTCCATTACGCGCACTGCACATTAAAAAAGTAAACCGCATTTTATGATGTCTTCAACGCTGCAATAATCAACGTCATTAAATGATATTTCCACAAAAAAATTTTTATTTAACAAAAATTCATAAAGAAGAAGAAGCAGAAGCTGAAAAACTCAACTATAAAAAAAAAACAAAACGCAGAAAACAAGAAATCAAAGTTAACTGCAAAATGCCGACGATGTGTTACACTTGCTTAACAATTTTACATTCATTGTTTCTATGACAGCTAGACGATCTAGTATTACGATTTGCTTGAAATTTGTTTGAAATATATAAATCGTCATTAAATTCAATTACTATAAATTTCAGTCGTATAGCTTTATAAACAAAAAAGTTTTTCATACAGAAATTACATTTTTGAACGATCGTTTCTATGGCAGCTATAACATATAGTGGTCCGATCTTCAACAAATTTATATGAGTTGTGTTAGCCATCGCTAAACTCAAATACTGCAAGTTTCAGCCGGCAAGCTTATGAAATAAATAAAAATCAGAATATTGGACCGATCGTTCCTATGGGAGCTATATGATATAGTGGTACGACTTGGACCAAATTTATACGAGAAGTATGAGTTGTCCGTAAACTCAAATACTGTAAGTTTCAGCCGCCTAGCTTATAAAACATACAAGAATCAGAATTTTGGGAGGATCTTTCCTATGGCAGCTATAACATATAGTGGTCCGATCTTCAACAAATTTATATGAATTGTGTAAGTCGTCACTAAATTTAAATGTTGTAATTTTCAGCCGGCTAGCTTATGAAATAAATAAAAATCTGAATTTTGGCAGGATCTTTCCTATGGCAGCTATATGATATAGTGGTTCGATTTGGACCAAATTTATATGAGACGTGTAAGTTGTCAGTAAACTTAATTACTATAAGTTTCAGCAGGCTAGCTTATGAAATAAATAAAAAATCAGAATATTGGACCGATCGTTCCTATGACAGCTATATGATATAGTGGTACGACTTAGACAAAATTTATATGAGAAGTGTAAGTTGTCAGTAAACTCAAATACTGCAAGTTTCAGCCGGCTAGCTTATGAAATAA
>JBAMBR010003465.1:0-19842 GCA_037044475.1 Zaprionus obscuricornis | reverse complement strand
GTTTCCATGCCTCAATTGCAATCATATTACAAGCAACATTTAATTTAATTTGTTGCGGAAATCAAAAAGATACTCTACAAAAACACACAAACACACACATCGAAAAAGAGAGAAAGAGAGAGAGAGAGAGAGAGAAAGAGACAGACATACATACATACATACATATGTATAATTTGCTTATCCTTTTTGGCAGTTGAAACAGTTGAAAACAAGTTGAACTGCTGCTGCAGCAGACACACTTTGCGGTCAACTTATGGCCTCAGTTTGTTCTTAAATGGGCTGGAAAAAAAAGAGACACTCATACAGACACAGACAGACACACACGCACACATGTACACACAGACACAAATATGCTTTTGATAATTCTGGCCAAACGGTCGTTGCTCTGCACATCAAATAAGTAAGAAAATGAAAATAAAAATCACATCTCTCTGCTTTGTCTGTTTCTTCATATCATGTTTCACAACTGCATTGAAATTGTCAAAAAAAAAAAAAAAAAAAAAAGCTAACCAAAAATTCCCCTCATTTAACTGTACTTTTAGCTCAACTGTTGAGTGTATACGCACAGCGCTTGCGTCAATTATCACTCAACAAACCGTTGAACAACTGTTTGTATTTCCCCACTGTATTATTCTTGAATAATTTTCTATGTTATTCATAGCATTTACTTAGACCTGTTGCTGCTGCTGCTTAGCATATATATATACATATATAGACAAAATATTTCTTTTATTTTCGAGTCAATTTGTTTAACATTCGTTTTACACATTTTGTTCAATTATCCAAAGAAAAAAAATAATCTTGTCTTCTTATTACAAACGTTTCCATAAGGATTTCGATTTTTTCGCTGTAGTAAATGTAGATAAATTTACAAATTTAACTTATAATGTTTCAATAAATATTTAAAAAATATATAAAAATTATATGAAAAATTAATTTAATTGAAATTCATAAATGAAATTAAAAAGAAAATAAATAAATATAATTGAAAAAAAATAAATTAAATTAAAAATTGAACAAAAATTTAAATAAGAAATTAAAAAAAAATTAAGTAAAAAATTAATTTAAAAATTAAATTGAAAAATAAAATAAAAAAAAAATTGAATTTTTTAATAATGTTTCACTAAATAAATAAATAAATAAATAAATAAAATAAATAAATTCATCAATTATTAATGAAATTAAAAAGGAAATAAATAAATTAAATTAAAAAAATTAAATTATAAATTAAATTCAATTAAAAATGTAAAGAAATTAAAAAAAAAAATTAAGAAATTAATATTAAAAATAAAATTAAAAATAAATTCAGATAAATTTTCTAATTTAATTTCAATAATGTTTCACTAAATATTTAAATATAAATAAAAATTATATAAAAAATAAATTCATAAATAAAAATTAATAAAATTAAATTAAAATAAATTATAAATTAAAATAAATTAAAAATTAAACAATTTAACTAAGAAATTAATAATTAAGTACAAAATTAATTAAATTAAATTGAAAATAAATAATTAAATAAAAAATTATATAAAAAAAAATAGTTAAAAAAAAAATTGAATTATAAATTTGATAAAAATTTAATTAAATGATTTAAAAAACAAATTTAATAAAAATATTAAAATATTGAATTAAAAAAATAAACTGCAATAAAATAGTAAAAAAAAAATACCTTTATAACGTTTACAGTCTCTCAACTTGATTTGAAATGGTTCAATTCGATCGCGCTTGGCCAAATGTTTAAGATATTCTTGTAGCTGATTCTCTGGCTTTCTTGGCTGTTGCAGACGCATTAAACGTTCAAGCATTTCCAAACATTTTAAATGATTTTCCATTTTCAATAGAAATACAAAATGCAAAAAAAAGTTATTTAAAATAAAAAAAAAAAAAAGAATTTTGGAAAATAATAAAGAATATATCTGGTCGAAGGTTTAAACGAGAATGTGAAAATTGTGCTGAGAAAAACAAAAAGTAAAATAAATTTGACATTTATTGCAAATATTTAGTTTTGAGCTAAAATCTGTGCTAAGACTATATATATAGTATATATATTATATATATCTGATCTTGAGGCATTTCTTTTGCGTACGTTTGCAAGTTGTCAGTTATTTTTTTTTGTTTTTTTTTTTCTGTTGTTGTTGGTCATTTTGGCCATGTTCAATGTACGTGCTAAGAACTTGAATTGAGCCCTTTTTGATCCGCTGCCAATTACGTGGGCCAATACAAACGGCTTACAAAATGTTCGCCAAGGGCCATAAAGGCGAGATGCTACTTTGTGCTTAGTGGCTCGTGGCTCGTGGCTTGTGGCCCATGGACTGTCGACTGTCAACTGTTGGCTGTGTGCGCAATTTTCCACAGAAATCTTCTTTTGAAATCCTTTTACCAAGTGCTCTGACCAGCAGTAGTCTCAAACCATTAGAAGCTACGCTTCGCTTTTCTTTTCTTTTTTTTTAGTTCATCTTTTTGCCCCCAAGGGATGTTCAAGCTGTTAAAGATGTTGAGCAATTTCAACTTGTTGCCGCCGTTGCTGTCACTCTGCATCATTTTGTTCTACTGCTACTTTTGCTTCTGTTTTCTGCTTTGTACTTGTCATTACTTGTAAGTTGTAGTTGTTCATTCTTATGCTTTGTCCTTGCCTTTGACATGTCTAACAGCTGATGATTCTACTCTATATTCGTATTAGATAATTGACTCGATTCTGTTGCAAATTTTTACTGCATTTTCACACACTTTTGCCTCACTAGACAGTTGACAATGTCTGTCTGAGCCGCAGCTGTCAAAGAATATTTGTTTTTTTTTAAAACTATCGAAATTCTATGCAGTCACTATCTCACTTCTCTCTCTCTCTCTCTTTCTCTTTCTCTCCCTTGCTGTTGAAAATGCAGCTGCATTTTTTTTTCTGTTGTATTTTGCTAAAGTTTCCGGCTTAAAGTTCAGTTCAAAATGTTATCTGCTTTATGTATCATTACACGCGGCAAGTAAAAGAGAGACAGAGTGTGAGTAAGAGAGAGAGGAAGAGACAGTGGAAAAAGATAAACGAAATGCATTTACAGTAAAGTGAAATGTGAAATGTGAAATGTGTACAATGAAATGAATGTCAATCAACAAAGTCAAAATAATTATTTCACATTTTCATGGCTTGAACAGAAAATCGATTCTTTAACTTTTTGTTGTTGTTGTTGCTGTTATTGGCTGAAAATAAAAAGAAGAAAACTTTGACATTTTGTTATTGAATATTGTACGGAAATGTTGTTTTTTGTTTGTTGTTGTTGTACTTATCATGGCTTGTCACAGTGTTAACTCAATTTATTGAATTATTCAATTAAAATTCCATTTAATTTGATCAATTAGCTGCATTAAGTTCCATTAACTACATTTACTAGTTACAGTATTAAGCAATTTAGTTAACTATTAAATCGTATACTATGTTGTAGCAGGGCAGTGTAATAGACATGCCTCATGCCTCATGCCTCATGCCACTTGTAGCACTTGTATCCTTTGGCATTAACTTTTATTACAGTTTTATTTTTTGTTTTTTTTTTTTTTTTTTTTGTTTTTGCGGCCTCTTTTTGCGGTTCAGTGAATTTTTTGCAAGCTTAAATATCAAAAAATTTTCTACATTTCATTTTTCATTTGATTTTTCAATTTTGTTTTTTTTTTTGGGCTAAAAAATTAAATATTAAAAAAAAAATAAAAAAAATAAAGAAAGAAATTAAAGAAGCAAAATGAATTTTTTTTGCTGTTTTGTTGCCTTTTGCTGCCATTTGCAGTGTTGCTGCTGTATTTTTTGTTGTTGTTGTTGCTGTCGGTTTCATTTGCCGCTGGCATTATCCTGACCAGCCTATCTGGCCGGCGCCTCTTTCGCCCCTATTTCATTTGTGTTATTTATTTTCTTTGTGTTTCGGCGATTTTTGCTGCTGCTTCTTCATTTTTTTTTTTGTTTTTTTTTTTTTTTTGATGTTGCATGGGAAAAATACTTTATAAAAATTGTTTGCAATAATTGTTTATGGATCGGCACGGAGATGCGCTTAAGTTGGAAAATGCCGTTAGCAAATTGTCGAGCATATACACGCGCCAACTGACAGCTAACCTCCCCCGCGTCCACCCCTTTCCAAGGCTCACTCTCCTTGCCAGTTGCTAGACAACAAAAGTTTGAAGCATATTTACACAGAAATTGCATATACAAAGCAAAAAGAGGAGGTATTCCAAAGTGGGCGTGGCACATTTTAAATATATTTTTTCCTTTTATCATACTGACCACGCTCGAATAATTATCACAATTTGCAATGATTAAACAACAGTTGCCAAGCCTGCCCCAGCATCCATCGGTTGCATCCTGCATTCTGCATCCTGTATTCTGCCACATTGCATCGTTGAGGCATTTATAAAAGTTAATTTCAACTGTGAATATTATTATTAATACTTGATTACTTAATTCTCGCTCCGCAAGCAGCACACGTGCACACGTTAAAAATGATTGCATTAAAAATTTCTGTAATTTTACTTGAAATGTGTGAGAAATTAACCACTGTGCCTGTGCAAAGTGTGTTTTCATGCTTTGGAGAGTTGCATGTTACATTTTAAATTCATTTCTTTGCTTGCTAGCACAAAGTACTTAACGATGCTGCTGCTCCAGTTGAATTACTGTGCATTACTCTTTGACTTTCTCTAGCTAGTTGCTCTGTTCTCTGTTCTCTATGCTATATGTTCTCTATGTATATGTATGTATCTTTTTCTTACAACACATTTGTTACTTAAGCTTCAAGCCAGCGTGAACTTGGTGAAGTTTGGTTAATTACTACGCATATTCCAGTCTCTCTCTCTCTTACTACAAAGTCTCTTCTTACAGTATATATTTTAGTTCACTTGCGAGAACCAATACTAATCGTATGACTCTCTCTCTCTTTGACTTTCTCTCTTTCTTTGATTTTCTCTCTCTCTGACTTTCTGTCTCTCTCTGACTTTATTTCTCTCTCTCTCTGACTTTCTCTCTGTCTCTGACTTTCTCTCTCTCTATGATTTTCTCTCTCTCTCTGACTCTGTCTCTTTCTCGCTGACTTTCTCTCTATCTGACTCTCTCTCTTTCAGACTGTCTCTCCCTCTCTGAGTCTTTCTCTATAACTTACTGTATCTCTCTTTCTCTCTATCTCTGTCTCTCTGTCATCGGACTCTGTCTCTCTCTCTGACTCTCTTCCTGTATATCTGCCTCTGTCGCTATCTCTCTCTCTCTCTCTCTGACTCTCTCTCATTGATTCTCTCGTTAGCTCTCTCTCCGACTCTTTCTCTCTCTGACGCTTTCTCTCTCTGACTCTCGCTTTTGAACTTTTTCTCTGATTTTCTCTCCCTCTCTCTGACTCTCTCTCTCACTCTGCTCTTTTTCTTTGCCCTCCCTCACTACTTGTCTTTATCACACAACCCTCTCCCTCTCACGAAATTCTCACTAACAACTTCTCTCTCTCTCCCAGTCTGCTTTTTTTTCTCATACTACCGCTCTCTCTGACTTTTTCACTTACTTTCTCTCTCTTTCTCTCTTCCCCTGTGTTTTCCCAGTTACTTATTTTGTTGTCTTTCCACACTTCTCTTTCTTACAGCATATCTTCTAGTTGAGCTTCTGCTCAGCGTAAATTTCTTCATTATTCTTTGCCTTACCTTATTATTATTATTTTTTTTTTTTTGTAGTTGCAGTTGTAGTTGTAGTTGTAGTTGTTATTGCCAGCTTGCCAGCATGTCGAGTTGGCAGCTCCGTTAGCTCCCAGTGCAGCAGAGCTGCCACAACGCTTTGAAGCACTCAACGTTTTGCTGTCTTGCTGTCAGTTACAGTGCCCCCAAGGCTAGGCTAGCCGAGCAAGGCAAGCAAGCAGCAAGCCAACACAGCAAAATGGTCAACTTCTGCATCATACACAGAGAGAGAGAGAGAGAGAGAGAGAGAGAGAGAGAGAGAGACACAGACACATACAGACAAAAGCGCAGTGTAATCGTCAAGGCAGGCAAGCACAGAAAACGGCTGACTTTTAGCAACATTTTTTTTTTTTGCTAGCCTTTTTTTGTTGCACTGCCAACTGACATTCACTTGCAGACACACTCAGCTGTTCAATTGCTTTTGTTGTTGTTGTTGTTGTTGTTGCTGTTGTGGTTTTTGAGCATCAGGTGCATGTTGCACAGAGAAAGAGAAATAGAGAGAGAGAGAGAGAGAGAGAGACAAGTCACACATACCCATACATGCATGTATATATGTATGTATGTATGTAGCTTACATAGCAATACACTCAGCAGCTGTACATACTTTCCGATAATGGCACTGTCAGTCGAGAATCGAGCAACATCAATCATACGCAACGTTGTACGTGGCACATTGCCTCAAGACAGACGCAAAATGACTTGAAGCCTAGGCTGCTGCTACTGCTACTGTTGCTGCTGCTGTTGCTACTTTCTACACTTCTTTCTCTTCAACATCAATGCTGCTGCAGCTACTGTTCCGTGTTCAATGTTCTGACTTGTCAGTTGGCACCTTTGACACACTGCGAATGACTCGCTCTCTCTGTGTGTGTGTGTGTGTGTGTGTGTGTGTGTCTGTCACTGAGTGTGTGTTTGTCTACTTTGTTGTGAATTTTGCTTCCTTGTTTTTTTTTTTTTTTTTTTTTTTTATTTTCATTTTTTGGGGTGTGTCTTCGGGCATGTCGCTGCTGTTGCCGCGACTTCTGTTGCTGCTGCACTGTGATTAATGAAGCGAAAATTGGCCTTGATTTCAGTTGCTGCCACACCCAACATCACACACACACATAGACAAACACACGCATACTTTGTCAAGCAGTTATTACATTCATATTATTTGAATAAGCAAATTAGCAATTAATTAATTATGATTATGCTGCCACGCCCATGAAAGTAAAATGAAAAGAATGACAGACAAATAAGTAAAACTTATTTTCTCAGCTACTTTTGCTCGTTGTTTTGCTTGTCACTTAGCAGCAAATAGTTTGATTATATCTTTTGCTGCATATACTATTAATATTTGGGCATATTAGCTATATAATCGACGCTTGGCTGAATGCTATACCCGGTATTTGTAGGATACATAGGGTAGCGCATCTTAAGGGTGCCGGGTAACAGCACAATCGACTTTATAGCAGCTGCAAATCTATGTAACGGCCATTAGAAGGTGTGACTGACCACATAAAATATCCTGCCCAGGATTAATAGTCTAGTAGCTTTGACTAAGTCCGTCGGTTCGTCTGTCTAACTGTATTTAAATTTCAATTTTAAAGCCAGAAAATGCTTGAATTTTCGCTGACTTATAACACGAGTAGTCGAGTTTCTGACTACCGGGTATTTTATAAGTCTAGCAAAAACTTCTAGTCAACTATTGTTTTTCTTATTAGTTTTTTTTCTATGAATTACTGTGCGTGTAGACAACTCTTTGCCATATACTGTATTTGCTTTCGCTTCAACTTTTGCTTAAAGGTTTTTTTTTTCCAATTTATGTTTAGGTTTTTTTTTTATTTTTTCTTTTTCTACCTCTGTTATTTACGCACTGAAATTCATCAAGTTTATAAGTCGCAATAGCCAACGGGGAGGTGTGCCGACCAGTCGACCAGCTGTCCTGCTGTCCAGCCACCCATTGGGGTCTGATTGTGGGGGAGGGGGTGGAGGAAATTTTGGCCGTAAGCTGATAGCCATCAGTTGAGTTAGTTTTATATGAAATTGGGTTTGAGTACATTTTGTTGTTGGTATTCGTTCTAATAATAACTGTGTGCACTTTCTAATTGCTTACGACAAAGCAAACAGTAGCAGCAGCAGCAGCAGCAGCAGTAGTAGTAGAAGCAGAAGCAGAAGCCAAAAGGGGCAAGAACAGAACAAATAGCAACATTGTCACAATTTGAACACGTACAGCTCAACGGGTCAGGCACGCCTACTAAGTCGATTCGAGTTGTGTTGTGTTTGTGTCGTGTCGAGTTTGAGGTTAGAAGGCAAAGGCTAATGGTCAACATTTGCTGCCCACTTGAATAACAGTGACAAGGGCCGCTGTTTTTCTCAAGCAAACAAATTATGCTCAAAATTATCAACAAGCATTTTTGGACACTAAGCCAAATGACACAACGACATTTTTATACGCTTACTTTGTATAACAATAAAATTAAATAAATTAATTAATATATTTAATTTAAATTCAATTTAATATTTAGCTTAGAGCTAAATAAATTCCATTGCATACTTTTGTGCTGTTGCATAAAATGAGCAAAAGGTTTTGCGCAATTTTATTGGCAGCCCTAAAAGTATGCAGCACAATTATTATATACTTACATTTCAACTTGAATTATTTCAATTCAATTTTAATCCTCATCATGCGCTGTTGCCAATTGTTTAATAAAATTAGAATGCTCTACTTTCTCTCTCTCTCTTCTTTTTTTCTTTCCACTTATTCTTATTCTCTTGTTTTCAAGCTATTTTTTACAGCAATGAAATCTTGTGCCTCACACACACACACAGCAAAAACTTTTGTTATATGTTTTCTTCCTACATAGAATTCCTTATTTTCTGTTTTGGTTTTTTTTTTTATTTTTTATTTATTTTTTTTTTTTTGTTTTTGTTGAAGGCCGCACAGTCTGCGTCTTCGAGAAATTTTTTCTTTTACTTTTACAATTTTACAATTTTACAGACAATGCTGAAATATGTTTTACTTTTTGTGCCCGAACCCAAACATACTTTCACAGAGTTGTTCTATATACTTGATGCTGCTGCTCTATGCTTGTAATTAGAAAATCTCAACTTTTTCATTAATAATGTGTCAGTTTTTTCTTTGAGCAGCGAATCGTCGAGGCGCATCGCTTGATTTACAGTTTCCAAATAATTGACACAAGGGGGAGGCGAGGTAGAAGTTGAAGAATTTTTGGTTACGTTTAATGTTCTTACATTTGATTACTCAATATGGGAAATGGCGTCGACTTTTGCCACTTCCGGCTGTCTTGTTAGACAAAGATGACAAACAGACAAAACAGCAATGTCTACGATTTACGGCAAAAGAAGAGGACGAACCTTTTGCGCGTATCTTGACTACTAATTGAGTAATTTATGCGTGTTTGTCGTTTCGGCTTTGCTGCCGTTATCCATGACCCAAGTCATGGTCCAAAATGCCATTACAGCTGAAGCCTTTGCGACGCGTTATCTCAGCTGACGCCGTTGACAAATTCGCCAGCTCAGCTACAGCTACAGCTACAGCATCAACATCGTCGTCCTTCAGACACAGCGCTGGCAGCAAGCGCAGCAAATTCATAAAACGTGACAAGAAATGCCAAGAGCTCTTAGTCTTCACAATTCGCACAGTTTTGCCTAGTGAGCCTTCTTCTTCTTCTTCTCATTCGCTTCGTTTTTTTTTTTTTTTTTTTTTTTTGACTCATTCTTACCTTGATTGAAAAGCCAAAAGACGCACGCGGCATTTGCCATTGTCGTTGTTGCTGTTGTTGCTGTTGTTGCTGTTGTTGCTGTTGTTGCTGTTGTTGCTGTTGTTGCTGCTGTTGTTGCTGTTGCTTCCTGCCAACGTGCTAAATTAATTTGACATTTCTGGCATTGTTGCGGCGTTATCCTTGTCGTGATTTATGCAAAAGAGTTGACATTCACTCTAGCCGCTCACTGTTTCTCTGTGGCAAGCACACAATTTTGTGGCATACTTAATAATCGCAATTTGTTTTTTGGTTTTTGGTCTAAAATTAATTTACGGTTTTATGCCTTTGGCTACCTTCTATTCTTTTTTTTTTTTTTATTTTTATTTTTATTTTTTTTTTGTTTTTTTTTTGATTTGCACACGTTTAATGAATGCGTTAAAAAAGGCGTAACAAAATTTCAAGTGTTACGTTATGTGATAGTCATACATATTATACATATACATTTTGATACATATGTTGTACATTGTATCATGCATGACTCTTTTCTGTTTATACTCTTTCAAGGGTATATTCATTTTCAACAGTAGTTTATAACGGCCAAAAGAAGTTTTGAAACCATAAGTCTAATACATATACATTTATACACACACATATATATACATATATGTATATATACATATATATACAGCGAATGCCATGTCTGTCTGTCTGTTGGCCGTCTTTCTGAACGTCTGCCTGTCTGTCCGTCTGTTCGTCTGTCTGTCCCTCTGTTTATTCGTCTTTCCGTCAGTCTGTCTGTCCTTCCATCTGTCTGTCTGTCCGACCGTCTGTTTGTCCGTCTGTCCGTCCGTTTGTCTGTTCGTCTGTCTGTCCGTCTGTCCGTTCGTCTCTTTATTGCAGTTTCCATCCGTCCGTTTATCTGTCCGTCTTCTAATCCGTCCGTCTGTCAGTCTGTCCGTCCGTTTGTCCCCCTATCTGTATGTCCGTCCGTATATCCGTCTGTCTGTCTGTCTGTCCGTCTGTCTTTCCGTCTAACTGTCCGTCCCTCCGTTTGTCCATCCGTCCGTCCCTCTGTCTGTTCGTTCGTCCGTCCCTTTGTCTGTTCGTCTGTCGCTGAGCCTGTCTGTCTGTAGGACTTTCTATTCGTCTGTCGGTCAGTCTGTTTGCTAGCTTGCTGGTCCGTGTCACCGTCCATTGCTCCATTCATCTATCTATCCGTCTATTCGTCTATTCGTCTGTCTCTTTGTTCGTAATCCCAAATTTGCTTCTCAGTTTTTAAGCTATTTAAATGAAACTTGGCCGACATGGTCAATGCCTTTAAGATGTCCGATTAAGCTATCTAAATCGGAATCGGCCATATCGGAACACTATATTATATAATTTCCAAAGAAACGATCGCTCTTCAGTTTTGTACGAAAAACTTTGCTTGTTTGTTAAGTGAATTAACTTAAGCTTATAGGATTTAAGCTAAGTAATATCCAATACATTGCTGGCCATAATTAAATTAAATCGAACTATACATCAGATATATCATATAGATATATTCTCCTATGGATATATAGATATATATTTTATAGATATTCTCATAAAAATATCTTCTCAAAAAATGATGTACAACATATTCTTTGCAGCTTGCAAGTGTATAAAAACTGCCGGTCAGCCGTAGCTAACTTTGGCTTCTTGTATTTTATTTATAGTTAAACCAAGCATAGCAAAAGTTTAACAACTTCTTCTCGCACTCATGCACAGAATTTTTTACATTTTTTTTTTACATTTTTTTTTTTTTTTTTTTTTGCAACCTTTTATTTTATTTTATTTCATTTCGATTCAAGCTATGCAAATTTTTATGCGTTGTCATTTGTATCATTAGCTGATCCTTTTTTTTGTTGTTGTTGCTATTGTTGCTGCTGTTGCTGCTGTTGTTGTTCGTGTAGTCCTTATATATATATTTTTTTTTGTTTGTTGTGTTTTTGCTTGTTTGTTGGAAAACAAAGCGCTGACAATGTCGAGTTAAGCTTTTGGGTTTTCGGACTCTCTAACCGTCGAAATCTGCTGATGCGTGGCGCGGCTTTATGCTTTGTTATGCATTCAAGTGATTTTCCTTTTCTCTTCTCTTCTTCTTTTTTTCTGTTTTTTTTTTTTTCTGTTTTCGGTTACAACAAGAGCAGCAAAAATAAATATGTTTGTATCCACTTAAAAACTTTGTTGTTGTTCTTGTTGTTGTTGGTTTTTTTTTCTCTACATTTTCTTGTTGTTGTTGCTGTTGTTGTTTTGTTTTATGTTCGCTTTGGGTTCGTTCATCAGTCTGGGCAGTTTTATGGCTCTGTTGCCCTTTTAAAGGTTTCCGGGCAAGCAGCGCAATAAAATTTGTTGCGCAAAATTAAAAGTTTTCAATATCATAGCAGCAGCAGCAGTAGCAGCAGCAGCTGAAGAAACTATATCAGTTTTTGCAGCATTTTCATGTTTCCTGTGCAACTCTATGCAAATTTCATTGCACGTCATTTCCGCTGCAATACACAAAACTTTCGCTACTGTCCATTGGGCAGCATTTGATAACTGTTATGAGTAGAGGGAAGGAGGGAAGGGGGGGTTGCATATTCAGTGCATTGCTTAATGTCTTTTGCCACATCAGCATTTGTTGCTGCTTCAAGTCGCATTTGATGCTTGAAAATTTATTTCTCTCCATTTGTAAAGTTAAATTGAAATACTTTTTTTTTTAAGTATAGAAATTTTGTAAATAAAGTTTAGATCAAACTAAGCTTAAGTTCTGCTAAAACTTGTAAAAAAAAAAAAAACTTTTATCTTGTGCAGATTGTTTAATGTTTCAGTCTTAGTCACTGTTGCTGCTGCTGTTGCTGTCATTGTCTTTCAGTTTCGCTATCTCTCTCTCTCTCTCTCTTTCTCTCTTTCTCTCTCTATCTCTGTCTTTGTATGTTGACATGCTAATGACTCTTTTTACGACAAAATAAAATGCGAGAGTTGCGATACTTTTACAGCTAAATCAACTTACATATGAGAAGTTTGGCCAACACACACACACACAAACACACACACACAGAGAGAGAGAGAGAGAGAGAGAGAGAGTTCATGCTCAGCTCATTTGGCTAATGAGTTGTGTCTCTGTCTCTGAGTATGAGTGTAAAGATTAATGTAGAATAAAAAGAGAGAGAGCGAGAAAGAGAGAGAGAGAGAGAGAGAGAGATAGCACATGACTTTTGATTGTGCCTAAGTCTTATTAAGTGTTAACAATTTGCTTAATTATGCTTTCAACTTTAAGAGCAGGCAACAGAATTTTGTTTGCTATTTCAGCAGATTTATAACAATTTTATTTTCATTTAAAAAAAGAAAAAGAAAATTTATTTTTATTTTATTTTTTTTTTTATGGCTACTAAAAAGTAATTTTCCATGTGCATCAAAACGTAATCAATCATTCAATGCGCAAGCAAGAGCAAAGTAAGCAATAAGAGAACGGAAGTAAGTAAGAGAGAGAGAGAGAGAGAGTGATGAGAGAAGTAGTTGGTATAGCTTGGACAGTTGGCAGGCAGACAGTTGACATGGTCAAGCGATGAGTAAATAATAAATTCAAAGGCGCCACACACGTGTCACGTGTTTGAGCTTTACAGCTCACAGCTCACAGCAGACAGTTTTAGCTGCACTGCTGCACACCTTTGGCATTTTGCTGCAATGTTTGTCGTAAATAATTGGGCGACTCGATAGCTCAAAGTGTCACTTAAGCTACATAACAATAACAACAACAAATTTTCAAATTGCTTTCGATGACGTCATAAATAATGTAATTAAGCAAGACAAAGACATACACACACACACACACACACACATATGTACAGACATAACCTAACATACATAAATAGTATTTATATTTACTTTTTTTTTATATATTTTTCTATATACATTTTTCTGTATACATTTTTAAGTTTATTTTTTTATATAGAGTTTTATACATTTTTTTTTTAATATTTTTTTTTAAATATTTTCTTTAATTATTTTTTTATGTTTTTTATTTAATTTTTATATATATTTTTTTTATATATATTTTTTTATATATATTTTTTTATATATATTTTTTTATATATATTTTTTTATATATATTTTTTTATATATATTTTTTTATATATATTTTTTTATATATATTTTTTTATATATATTTTTTTATATATATTTTTTTATATATTTTTTTTATATATATTTTTATATATATTTTAGTTATAAATTTTCTTTAATTATTTTTTATATTTATGATATATTTTTTTATATATTTTTTATAATTTTATTTATTAATTTTCTTTTTTTATAATTTTTTTTTATATATTTTTATATATTTTTTTTATATATATTTTTATAGAATTTTTATATATATTTTGTATATAATTTTTTTTATTTTTTTTTTTATAACTTTTTATATATAATTTATATGATTTTAATTTATATGATTTTAATTTATATATGTTATTTATTTTATTTGTTTACTAGTATTTTATATATATTTTTTCTATATATCCTCATTTTTTTATATATTTAATATTACTTGGGCAATGCAAAAATGTATGTTTGCTAAATTAAAATTCTCTTCAAGTCGTTGAAGCTGCGCTTTTTCTCTTCTTGCTGCTCATTTTTTTGTCAGCTTTCATTTACATAGCTTAACGAAAGTGTCGAGCTCTCAGCCCAATGTCATTTACTATTTACCATATGCCATTTAACATTCACCATTTCAATTTTAAGCCATAAATCTACAAAACATGCCCCCCCCCCCTCCCTAACACCTCAACCCACAGTTAAAAGAAGACGAAAGCAAACGTGAAAGCGAAAGCAAACAAATCTGAAAACTACTTTTCAGAACTTGACACGCTCGAACTCAAAAAGACCCTAAAGAAAATTTACATAACAACACTTCACATACGCAATGGGGCATAGTGTCTGAGCAGTTCTTCTTCTCTTTCTCCTTCTCCCTCACCTTAACCTTCTCTTTCGTTCTTTTGCTCTCTTTGCAAAAATCTGGCTAATTTTCTATGGCTTCAAAATGCCTAATGAAGCTCTCAACGGCATTTGCCTTTTTACTTTTTGCTGGGTCAAATTTTTGATAAGTTTTCCTCGAATAATTCACATTTTTTTTCGTTGCGTGTTTTAATTAATAAATTCTTGACTAAATTGTTAATGAAAATTGAAAGTTATGTCTTGATTAAGTCTGCTCCTGAGTGTTGTAAGATAAATTGTAATAAAAGTGTAGTTGAATATCACAGACACTGCTTGTTAATTGAGGAGCTTGATAGTTGCACTGCTTTGTTAGTTGCTCTTACTCTATTGCAATGCATTTCAATGCTTTGCACTGCTTGACATCTCGAGCATACTCTTGATTTGTAAACATAGTCAACTGAACTGCTTTATGTTTAAGAGAGGCAGAAAAAAGATTCAGTAATAGGATAATGCACTTTAAACTGTGATCTGTGATGCACTGCTTTATCAGTTGTTCGTACTCCTTGATTTGTAAACATATTAAACTGCACTACTTAATGTTTAAGAGAGGCAGAAAAAAGATTCAGTAATAGGATAATGCACTTTAAACTGTGATCTGTGATGCACTGCTTTATCAGTTGTTCGT
The DNA here is from genome assembly GCA_037044475.1 of Zaprionus obscuricornis. Lineage (NCBI taxonomy): Eukaryota > Metazoa > Arthropoda > Insecta > Diptera > Drosophilidae > Zaprionus > Zaprionus obscuricornis. The sequence continues at coordinate 4,845 of JBAMBR010003465.1, read as the reverse complement.
ACTCCTTGATTTGTAAACATATTAAACTGCACTACTTAATGTTTAAGAGAGGCAGAAAAAAGATTCAGTTTCAGTTGTTGTATTATAAAGCCATTCACACTGTGATCTCGAATTATACAAGATGCACTGCTTTATCAGTTGTTCTTACTACCAATGCATTGCACTGCTTAACACCTTCAGCATACTCTTAGTTGCACTGCTTAAAGTTTAAGCGAGGCATAAAAATCTCCGAGCTTTAGTTCAATTTACTCTGATCTCTGCGTATTTTAACCTTCCACAATATATCTGTATATTTATTTATTATATTATTTTCATCAGTATGCTGTGGGACACACACAAATTCAATTGTTTTGCACGCAAACAGGGAAATGTAACGAAAATGAATATGAATACGAAAATAAGTGCGTGTGTTTATGTGCAAGTATTCGTAGAAGTGGCTTGTGCTCTCTATATCGATATTAAATTAAAACGATAGCTAATTGTAATTAGAGGAGACAGAAGCTAGTAGTAGTATCATAGGATAGTAGAGGCTAGGATAGTACAATGGGGGTTCGCGTGCCCCAATTTGCCAGATTCAGAGCTAATGGAGTTTTTCGACCAGCACACAAACATAAATAAACAAATTGACATAAATTAGAAAAGATTGAAAAAAAAAAAAAAGAAAAAAAGTAGCTTACAGTAGCAGAGGATGACCAGGCACTTGCTGCTACTGCTGCTGTTACTGTTTTTGCCATCTGTGTGTCCTGCGGCCAAACGCCTTTTGTCTTTGTTGCGGCTGTTATAAATGTGGCTTTTATGGTTGGCCACGTGTAACGCTGGTCGTGTAAAGCTGTCAGCCAGCATTAAATACATGCTCGTATATATATATATATACATATATGTATGTATATATATATATGTATCTTGATCTGTGTATGGCATAAATTAAAAGCCAAATAAGGTCAAGAAATAAATTTCACTTTGATTGCCCCTAGAGAGTAACAGCCTGAACGCAAGTGTAAGAGAGTAAAAGAGCGCGTGAAATATTAAGAGTATGAGAAAGCAGGAGCAGCAACAGCAGCAGTAAATATGTAAGAAATGAACTTTGCTGTCAGATTATCAACAAGTTGTGCTGCATTCAATACTCGTAAAATGGCATCAGTGCAAAAAAAAAGTTGCAAGGAAATTTCATGTAATTTTATTTATAATGCGCTATAAAAGAGCAAAAGGCAAGTAGTAAATATAGTAAGCAATACAATAAAAACCACTGCTTGGCAGTTGCACTGCTTATCAATTGTTCTCTTTATATTGCACTGCTTACTGCAAGCTGCACGCTCCATGCAGAATGTAGTCAAAACTGCTTGAATAAACTTCCTTCTTACTTGTTAGTATAGATGCGCTGCTCTAACACATGCATATGTATATATTTACGCGAAGATATTCAGTTTGTTAGATTGCGTCAGCCAGTAAAGATTCGCCAAGTGTAAATTTTTGCATGATCTGCAAATAAAGAATAGTGAGAGAAACTTATATTTTTTGTATATCAAGAAGTCAAATGTTAAGTGTTAACAAACAATACGAATATTGTAGCCTAAATTTATGCGTTGAGGCAGCATTAAGCTAACTGGCAGCTCGCTGCTAATAAACAAGAATTTTTGCGTCTTTAGAAATGTTAGAATTTTCCACATATGTAAATATGTTGATTGTTCTATTTAATCTTTAAGCTTCTATAATTCATATGTAGTATTTGTATTTTCTTTTTTGCCATATGGAGCTACTTTTGCATTCGTAATGCGCTTTACGGATTAACATCAATTAGATAAATACTCAACTAATTGTACATCACGAATGATGCAATACAATCATCATTATAAATATAAAAATGCGTATTAGTGCCTATATATGTGTGTGTGTGTGTGTGTGTGTATATATGGGTTGGGCTTTGTCTGCATGTGCTGCTACTGCCACTCTATGAATATGTAATTGGAATTTGCGCAATAACATTTGCCAATGTCTCATGCGATATTGAAATTTGTACTCTATGTAGTATTTGTGTGTGCTACTCTGGCAATTAAGTTCAAGCTGCCGTTACTGCCTTGGCATTTGACATTTCATAACGAGCACACATGCTCGCAAATACAGAATAAGATAGAGAGAGAGAGAGAGAGAGGAAGAGAGAGAGAGAGAGAGAGAGAGACAGTTACTAAGCCGCGTCCAACGGCTTGGCAATATTAGCGGTGATATGACAAACAGTCAAGTTGAAACCATCGCTAAGCAAACACAAAGTGACGCGTTTGTGCAAGAGCAACACCAATAGTAATAACAACTGAACAGAAGAGCGACAAGAAAAGCAGCAGGCGACTTCTTGGTTGCTCTTTAAAAATGTTTGAATAAAACTCACACAGTTGCAGACTTCAAGAGAGAATTATGAACTGCTTGCATGTTAACACTGCTTACTGCACTGCACTGCTCTGCTTTTATAGTGCTGCTCGCTTCTTCAATTACGATGATCATATGTGTGAGAATTAGATGCCAGTATTAACAAATAGAACAAAGCTTACACAGTTGTAGACATCAAGAGAGAATTTTGAACTGCTTGCAGGTGAACACTGCTTACTGCACTGCACTGCTCTGCTGTTATTGTGCTGCTCACTGCTTCAATTAAGATGATCATGTGTGTGAGAATGAGATAGCAGTATTAACAAGTTGTACAAAGCTTACACAGTTGTAGACATCAAGAGAGAATTTTGAACTGCTTGCATGTTAACACTGCTTACTGCACTGCACTGCTCTGCTGTTATTGTGCTGCTTACTGCTTCAATTAAGATGATCTTGTGTGTGAGAATGGGATAGCACTATTAACAATTGAAGACAATATATAACTCTATAGATTATGATCATGTGTGTTGAAAAGAGATAGCAGCACTAACAGCTATTACTACAATTACTCTCTTAGCATATGCTACCCTACAAGGCTAACACAGTATGTTATTGTAGGGTATAAAAGATTATTACCACATACATAGCCAGATTCACATCCCTTAGATGAACTTACCAGATGTCGCTAGCAATGTGCATTAAACGCGTTTTGTGGGTTTTTAAGTTTAATTAGTAAACGTTGAGGCGACACATGACTTTGCCTTTTGTGGCGTTCAAATTGCGTTTTCGATTTTGTTTTGTGGTTTACAACAACGATAAATACATATATACATAGATACACATACATGTACATGTGTATATATATATATATATACTTTGATAAGGGTAGTATAAGGTGTTATTATAGCTCTAATGATGGCTGACACTTCAAGAGTTGCCAAAGCAAAGTGTAAGATTTCAGGAAGTGAAAGTTAACAACATTTTGCGGTTAGCAACGTTTTATGTGGCACTTAATAGATACACAGTAACACACACATACATACATACATAGATACTAGATACTTGTCTGTATAAGACAATTCTATGCATTCAGCTCTTTCAATGTTTTCTATGGAAATTTATTTTTAGATATGATTTCATGAAATTTGAGCAGCAATTGAAATTTTCTTTTTTTTTTCTGCCTAAATTTTAAACTGAATTTTCTATATATATTTTTTTGTCTATAGGAAATAAAAATTGCTAAATTCTTATAAAATTTTTATTTTAACTCCTTTGCACTTTGATAAATTGCATTGTTAGAGAAAATATAAAAATATCTTGTTGCATTTTCATTGCATTTTTCAAATGGAATTTCCTTTTTTTTTTTTTTTTATGTATATTTCTTTAGATCTATGTATGTATGTATGTGTGTGTTACTGTGTATCTATTAAGTGCCACATAAAACGTTGCTAACCGCAAAATGTTGTTAACTTTCACTTCCTGAAATCTTACACTTTGCTTTGGCAACTCTTGAAGTGTCACATAGAGCTATAATAACACTTGTAGGGTAGCATATGCTAAGAGAGTAATTGTAGTAATAGCTGTTAGTGCTGCTATCTCTTTTCAACACACATGATCATAATCTATAGAGTTATATATTGTCTTCAATTGTTAATAGTGCTATCCCATTCTCACACACAAGATCATCTTAATTGAAGCAGTAAGCAGCACAATAACAGCAGAGCAGTGCAGTGCAGTAAGCAGTGTTAACATGCAAGCAGTTCAAAATTCTCTCTTGATGTCTACAACTGTGTAAGCTTTGTACAACTTGTTAATACTGCTATCTCATTCTCACACACATGATCATCTTAATTGAAGCAGTGAGCAGCACAATAACAGCAGAGCAGTGCACGTGATGTACAATTAGTTGAGTATTTATCTAATTGATGTTAATCCGTAAAGCGCATTACGAATGCAAAAGTAGCTCCATATGGCAAAAAAGAAAATACAAATACTACATATGAATTATAGAAGCTTAAAGATTAAATAGAACAATCAACATATTTACATATGTGGAAAATTCTAACATTTCTAAAGACGCAAAAATTCTTGTTTATTAGCAGCGAGCTGCCAGTTAGCTTAATGCTGCCTCAACGCATAAATTTAGGCTACAATATTCGTATTGTTTGTTAACACTTAACATTTGACTTCTTGATATACAAAAAATATAAGTTTCTCTCACTATTCTTTATTTGCAGATCATGCAAAAATTTACACTTGGCGAATCTTTACTGGCTGACGCAATCTAACAAACTGAATATCTTCGCGTAAATATATACATATGCATGTGTTAGAGCAGCGCATCTATACTAACAAGTAAGAAGGAAGTTTATTCAAGCAGTTTTGACTACATTCTGCATGGAGCGTGCAGCTTGCAGTAAGCAGTGCAATATAAAGAGAACAATTGATAAGCAGTGCAACTGCCAAGCAGTGGTTTTTATTGTATTG
>JBAMBR010003464.1:0-32688 GCA_037044475.1 Zaprionus obscuricornis | reverse complement strand
CACTTCTACGAATACTTGCACATAAACACACGCACTTATTTTCGTATTCATATTCATTTTCGTTACATTTCCCTGTTTGCGTGCAAAACAATTGAATTTGTGTGTGTCCCACAGCATACTGATGAAAATAATATAATAAATAAATATACAGATATATTGTGGAAGGTTAAAATACGCAGAGATCAGAGTAAATTGAACTAAAGCTCGGAGATTTTTATGCCTCGCTTAAACTTTAAGCAGTGCAACTAAGAGTATGCTGAAGGTGTTAAGCAGTGCAATGCATTGGTAGTAAGAACAACTGATAAAGCAGTGCATCTTGTATAATTCGAGATCACAGTGTGAATGGCTTTATAATACAACAACTGAAACTGAATCTTTTTTCTGCCTCTCTTAAACATTAAGTAGTGCAGTTTAATATGTTTACAAATCAAGGAGTACGAACAACTGATAAAGCAGTGCATCACAGATCACAGTTTAAAGTGCATTATCCTATTACTGAATCTTTTTTCTGCCTCTCTTAAACATTAAGTAGTGCAGTTTAATATGTTTACAAATCAAGGAGTACGAACAACTGATAAAGCAGTGCATCACAGATCACAGTTTAAAGTGCATTATCCTATTACTGAATCTTTTTTCTGCCTCTCTTAAACATAAAGCAGTTCAGTTGACTATGTTTACAAATCAAGAGTATGCTCGAGATGTCAAGCAGTGCAAAGCATTGAAATGCATTGCAATAGAGTAAGAGCAACTAACAAAGCAGTGCAACTATCAAGCTCCTCAATTAACAAGCAGTGTCTGTGATATTCAACTACACTTTTATTACAATTTATCTTACAACACTCAGGAGCAGACTTAATCAAGACATAACTTTCAATTTTCATTAACAATTTAGTCAAGAATTTATTAATTAAAACACGCAACGAAAAAAAATGTGAATTATTCGAGGAAAACTTATCAAAAATTTGACCCAGCAAAAAGTAAAAAGGCAAATGCCGTTGAGAGCTTCATTAGGCATTTTGAAGCCATAGAAAATTAGCCAGATTTTTGCAAAGAGAGCAAAAGAACGAAAGAGAAGGTTAAGGTGAGGGAGAAGGAGAAAGAGAAGAAGAACTGCTCAGACACTATGCCCCATTGCGTATGTGAAGTGTTGTTATGTAAATTTTCTTTAGGGTCTTTTTGAGTTCGAGCGTGTCAAGTTCTGAAAAGTAGTTTTCAGATTTGTTTGCTTTCGCTTTCACGTTTGCTTTCGTCTTCTTTTAACTGTGGGTTGAGGTGTTAGGGAGGGGGAAGGGGGGGGGCATGTTTTGTAGATTTATGGCTTAAAATTGAAATGGTGAATGTTAAATGGCATATGGTAAATAGTAAATGACATTGGGCTGAGAGCTCGACACTTTCGTTAAGCTATGTAAATGAAAGCTGACAAAAAAATGAGCAGCAAGAAGAGAAAAAGCGCAGCTTCAACGACTTGAAGAGAATTTTAATTTAGCAAACATACATTTTTGCATTGCCCAAGTAATATTAAATATATAAAAAAATGAGGATATATAGAAAAAATATATATAAAATACTAGTAAACAAATAAAATAAATAACATATATAAATTAAAATCATATAAATTAAAATCATATAAATTATATATAAAAAGTTATAAAAAAAAAAATAAAAAAAATTATATACAAAATATATATAAAAATTCTATAAAAATATATATAAAAAAAATATATAAAAATATATAAAAAAAAATTATAAAAAAAGAAAATTAATAAATAAAATTATAAAAAATATATAAAAAAATATATCATAAATATAAAAAATAATTAAAGAAAATTTATAACTAAAATATATATAAAAATATATATAAAAAAAAATATATAAAAATATATATAAAAAAATATATATAATATATATAAAAAAATATATATAAAAAAATATATATAAAAAAATATATATAAAAAAATATATATAAAAAAATATATATAAAAAAATATATATAAAAAAATATATATAAAAAAAATATATATAAAAATTAAATAAAAAACATAAAAAAATAATTAAAGAAAATATTTAAAAAAAAATTATAAAAAAAAATGTATAAAACTCTATATAAAAAAATAAACTTAAAAATGTATACAGAAAAATGTATATAGAAAAATATATAAAAAAAAAGTAAATATAAATACTATTTATGTATGTTAGGTTATGTCTGTACATATGTGTGTGTGTGTGTGCGTGTGTGTGTGTATGTCTTTGTCTTGTTTAATTACATTATTTATGACGTCATCGAAAGCAATTTGAAAATTTGTTGTTGTTATTGTTATGTAGCTTAAGTGACACTTTGAGCTATCGAGTCGCCCAATTATTTACGACAAACATTGCAGCAAAATGCCAAAGGTTCCACAGCAGTGCAGCTAAAACTGTCTGCTGTGAGCTGTGAGCTGTGAGCTGTGAGCTGTAAAGCTCAAACACGTGACACGTGTGTGGCGCCTTTGAATTTATTATTTACTCATCGCTTGACCATGTCAACTGTCTGCCTGCCAACTGTCCAAGCTATACCAACTACTCTCTCTCTATCACTCTCTCTCTCTCTCTCTCTTACTTACTTCCGTTCTCTTATTGCTTACTTTGCTCTTGCTTGCGCATTGAATGATTGATTACGTTTTGATGCACATGGAAAATTACTTTTTAGTAGCCATAAAAAAAAAAATAAAATAAAAATAAATTTTCTTTTTCTTTTTTTAAATGAAAATAAAATTGTTATAAATCTGCTGAAATAGCAAACAAAATTCTGTTGCCTGCTCTTAAAGTTGAAAGCATAATTAAGCAAATTGTTAACACTTAATAAGACTTAGGCACAATCAAAAGTCATGTGCTATCTCTCTCTCTCTCTCTCTCTCTCTTTCTCGCTCTCTCTCTTTTTATTCTACATTAATCTTTACACTCATACTCAGAGACAGAGACACAACTCATTAGCCAAATGAGCTGAGCATGAACTCTCTCTCTCTCTCTCTCTCTCTCTCTCTCTCTGTGTGTGTGTGTTTGTGTGTGTGTGTGTTGGCCAAACTTCTCATATGTAAGTTGATTTAGCTGTAAAAGTATCGCAACTCTCGCATTTTATTTTGTCGTAAAAAGAGTCATTAGCATGTCAACATACAAAGACAGAGATAGAGAGAGAAAGAGAGAAAGAGAGAGAGAGAGAGAGATAGCGAAACTGAAAGACAATGACAGCAACAGCAGCAGCAACAGTGACTAAGACTGAAACATTAAACAATCTGCACAAGATAAAAGTTTTTTTTTTTTTTACAAGTTTTAGCAGAACTTAAGCTTAGTTTGATCTAAACTTTATTTACAAAATTTCTATACTTAAAAAAAAAAGTATTTCAATTTAACTTTACAAATGGAGAGAAATAAATTTTCAAGCATCAAATGCGACTTGAAGCAGCAACAAATGCTGATGTGGCAAAAGACATTAAGCAATGCACTGAATATGCAACCCCCCCTTCCCTCCTTCCCTCTACTCATAACAGTTATCAAATGCTGCCCAATGGACAGTAGCGAAAGTTTTGTGTATTGCAGCGGAAATGACGTGCAATGAAATTTGCATAGAGTTGCACAGGAAACATGAAAATGCTGCAAAAACTGATATAGTTTCTTCAGCTGCTGCTGCTGCTACTGCTGATGCTACTGCTGCTGCTGCTATGATATTGAAAACTTTTAATTTTGCGCAATAAATTTTGTTGCGCTGCTTGCCCGGAAACCTTTAAAAGGGCAACAGAGCCATAAAACTGCCCAGACTGATGAACGAACCCAAAGCGAACATAAAACAAAACAACAACAGCAACAACAACAAGAAAATGTAGAGAAAAAAAAACCAACAACAACAAGAACAACAACAAAGTTTTTAAGTGGATACAAACATATTTATTTTTGCTGCTCTTATTGTAACCGAAAACAGAAAAAAAAAAACAGAAAAAAAGAAGAAGAGAAGAGAAAAGGAAAATCACTTGAATGCATAACAAAGCATAAAGCCGCGCCACGCATCAGCAGATTTCGACGGTTAGAGAGTCCGAAAACCCAAAAGCTTAACTCGACATTGTCAGCGCTTTGTTTTCCAACAAACAAGCAAAAACACAACAAACAAAAAAAAAACCAAAAAAATATATATATATAAGGACTACACGAACAACAACAGCAGCAACAGCAGCAACAATAGCAACAACAACAAAAAAAAAGGATCAGCTAATGATACAAATGACAACGCATAAAAATTTGACAGTGACAAATAAATGAAATAAAATAAAATAAAAGGTTGCAAAAAAAAAAAAAAAAAAAAAAAATGTAAAAAAAAAATGTAAAAAATTCTGTGCATGAGTGCGAGAAGAAGTTGTTAAACTTTTGCTATGCTTGGTTTAACTATAAATAAAATACAAGAAGCCAAAGTTAGCTACGGCTGACCGGCAGTTTTTATACACTTGCAAGCTGCAAAGAATATGTTGTACATCATTTTTTGAGAAGATATTTTTATGAGAATATCTATAAAATATATATCTATATATCCATAGGAGAATATATCTATATGATATATCTGATGTATAGTTCGATTTAATTTAATTATGGCCAGCAATGTATTGGATATTACTAAGCTTAATTCCTATAAGCTTAAGTTGATTCACTTAACAAACAAGCAAAGTTTTTCATACAAAACCGAAGAGCGATCGTTTCTTTGGAAATTATATAATATAGTGTTCCGATATGGCCGATTCCGATTTAGATAGCTTAATCGGACATCTTAAAGGCATTGACCATGTCGGCCAAGTTTCATTTAAATAGCTTAAAAACTGAGAAACAAATTTGGGATTACGAACAAAGAGACAGACGGATAGACGAATAGACGGATAGATAGATGAATGGAGCAATGGACGGTGACACGGACCAGCAAGCTAGCAAACAGACTGACCGACAGACGAATAGAAAGTCCTACAGACAGACAGGCTCAGCGACAGACGAACAGACAAAGGGACGGACGAACGAACAGACAGAGGGACGGACGGATGGACAAACGGAGGGACGGACAGTTAGACGGAAAGACAGACGGACAGACAGACAGACAGACGGACAGACAGACAGACAGACGGATATACGGACGGACATACAGACAGGGGGACAAACGGACGGACAGACTGACAGACGGACGGATTAGCAGACGGACGGATCAGCAGACGGACGGATAAACGGACGAGATGGAAACTCCAATAAACAGACGAACGGACAGACGGACACACACACGAACACACAAACGGACGGACAGACGACTGACAAAACACACGTGTCGGACAGACAGACAGACGCAAGGACAGACAGACTGTACGGAAAGACGAATAAACAGAGGGACAGACAGACGAACAGACGGACAGACAGGCAGACGTTCAGAAAGACGGCCAACAGACAGACAGACATGGCATTCGCTGTATATACATGTATATATACATATGTATATGTATATATATGTGTGTGCATAAATGTATATGTATTAGACTTATGGTTTCAAAACTTCTTTTGGCCGTTATAAACTACTGTTGAAAATGAATATGCCCTTGAAAGAGTATAAACAGAAAAGAGTCATGCATGATACAATGTACAACATATATATGTATCAAAATGTATATGTATAATATTTATGACTATCACATAACGTAACACTTGAAATTTTGTTACGCCTTTTTTAACGCATTCATTAAACGTGTGCAAATCAAAAAAAAAACAAAAAAAAAAAAAAAATAAAAAAAATAAAAAAAAAAAAGAATAGAAGGTAGCCAAAGGCATAAAACCGTAAATTAATTTTTGACCAAAAACCAAAAAACAAATTGCGATTATTAAGTATGCCACAAAATTGTGTGCTTGCCACAGAGAAACAGTGAGCGGCTAGAGTGAATGTCAACTCTTTTGCATAAATCACGACAAGGATAACGCCGCAACAATGCCAGAAATGTCAAATTAATTTAGCACGTTGGCAGGAAGCAACAGCAACAACAGCAGCAACAGCAACAACAGCAACAACGACAATGGCAAATGCCGCGTGCGTCTTTTGGCTTTTCAATCAAGGTAAGAATGAGTCAAAAAAAAAAAAAAAAAAAAAACGAACGAAGCGAATGAAGAAGAAGAAGAAGAAGGCTCACTGGGCAAAACTGTGCGAATTGTGAAGACTAAGAGCTCTTGGCATTTCTTGTCACGTTTTATGAATTTGCTGCGCTTGCTGCCAGCGCTGTGTCTGAAGGACGACGATGTTGATGCTGTAGCTGTAGCTGTAGCTGAGCTGGCGAATTTGTCAACGGCGTCAGCTGAGATAACGCGTCGCAAAGGCTTCAGCTGTAATGGCATTTTGGACCATGACTTGGGTCATGGATAACGGCAGCAAAGCCGAAACGACAAACACGCATAAATTACTCAATTAGTAGTCAAGATACGCGCAAAAGGTTCGTCCTCTTCTTTTGCCGTAAATCGTAGACATTGCTGTTTTGTCTGTTTGTCATCTTTGTCTAACAAGACAGCCGGAAGTGGCAAAAGTCGACGCCATTTCCCATATTGAGTAATCAAATGTCAGAACATTAAACGTAACCAAAAATTCTTCAACTTCTACCTCGCCTCCCCCTTGTGTCAATTATTTGGAAACTGTAAATCAAGCGATGCGCCTCGACGATTCGCTGCTCAAAGAAAAAACTGACACATTATTAATGAAAAAGTTGAGATTTTCTAATTACAAGCATAGAGCAGCAGCATCAAGTATATAGAACAACTCTGTGAAAGTATGTTTGGGTTCGGGCACAAAAAGTAAAACATATTTCAGCATTGTCTGTAAAATTGTAAAATTGTAAAAGTAAAAGAAAAAATTTCTCGAAGACGCAGACTGTGCGGCCTTCAACAAAAACAAAAAAAAAAAATAAATAAAAAATAAAAAAAAAAACCAAAACAGAAAATAAGGAATTCTATGTAGGAAGAAAACATATAACAAAAGTTTTTGCTGTGTGTGTGTGTGAGGCACAAGATTTCATTGCTGTAAAAAATAGCTTGAAAACAAGAGAATAAGAATAAGTGGAAAGAAAAAAAGAAGAGAGAGAGAGAAAGTAGAGCATTCTAATTTTATTAAACAATTGGCAACAGCGCATGATGAGGATTAAAATTGAATTGAAATAATTCAAGTTGAAATGTAAGTATATAATAATTGTGCTGCATACTTTTAGGGCTGCCAATAAAATTGCGCAAAACCTTTTGCTCATTTTATGCAACAGCACAAAAGTATGCAATGGAATTTATTTAGCTCTAAGCTAAATATTAAATTGAATTTAAATGAAATATATTAATTAATTTATTTAATTTTATTGTTATACAAAGTAAGCGTATAAAAATGTCGTTGTGTCATTTGGCTTAGTGTCCAAAAATGCTTGTTGATAATTTTGAGCATAATTTGTTTGCTTGAGAAAAACAGCGGCCCTTGTCGCTGTTATTCAAGTGGGCAGCAAATGTTGACCATTAGCCTTTGCCTTCTAACCTCAAACTCGACACGACACAAACACAACACAACTCGAATCGACTTAGTAGGCGTGCCTGACCCGTTCAGTTGTACGTGTTCAAATTGTGACAATGTTGCTATTTGTTCTGTTCTTGCCCCTTTTGGCTTCTGCTTCTGCTTCTACTACTACTGCTGCTGCTGCTGCTGCTGCTACTGTTTGCTTTGTCGTAAGCAATTAGAAAGTGCACACAGTTATTATTAGAACGAATGCCAACAACAAAATGTACTCAAACCCAATTTCATATAAAACTAACTCAACTGATGGCTATCAGCTTACGGCCAAAATTTCCTCCACCCCCTCCCCCACAATCAGACCCCAATGGGTGGCTGGACAGCAGGACAGCTGGTCGACTGGTCGGCACACCTCCCCGTTGGCTATTGCGACTTATAAACTTGATGAATTTCAGTGCGTAAATAACAGAAGTAGAAAAAGAAAAAATAAAAAAAAAACCTAAACATAAATTGGAAAAAAAAAACCTTTAAGCAAAAGTTGAAGCGAAAGCAAATACAGTATATGGCAAAGAGTTGTCTACACGCACAGTAATTCATAGAAAAAAACTAATAAGAAAAACAATAGTTGACTAGAAGTTTTTGCTAGACTTATAAAATACCCGGTAGTCAGAAACTCGACTACTCGTGTTATAAGTCAGCGAAAATTCAAGCATTTTCTGGCTTTAAAATTGAAATTTAAATACAGTTAGACAGACGAACCGACGGACTTGGTCAAAGCTACTAGACTATTAATCCTGGGCAGGATATTTTATGTGGTCAGTCACACCTTCTAATGGCCGTTACATAGATTTGCAGCTGCTATAAAGTCGATTGTGCTGTTACCCGGCACCCTTAAGATGCTACCCTATGTATCCTACAAATACCGGGTATAGCATTCAGCCAAGCGTCGATTATATAGCTAATATGCCCAAATATTAATAGTATATGCAGCAAAAGATATAATCAAACTATTTGCTGCTAAGTGACAAGCAAAACAACGAGCAAAAGTAGCTGAGAAAATAAGTTTTACTTATTTGTCTGTCATTCTTTTCATTTTCCTTTCATGGGCGTGGCAGCATAATCATAATTAATTAATTGCTAATTTGCTTATTCAAATAATATGAATGTAATAACTGCTTGACAAAGTATGCGTGTGTTTGTCTATGTGTGTGTGTGATGTTGGGTGTGGCAGCAACTGAAATCAAGGCCAATTTTCGCTTCATTAATCACAGTGCAGCAGCAACAGAAGTCGCGGCAACAGCAGCGACATGCCCGAAGACACACCCCCAAAAAATGAAAATAAAAAAAAAAAAAAAAAAACAAGGAAGCAAAATTCACAACAAAGTAGACAAACACACACTCAGTGACAGACACACACACACACACACACACACACACAGAGAGAGCGAGTCATTCGCAGTGTGTCAAAGGTGCCAACTGACAAGTCAGAACATTGAACACGGAACAGTAGCTGCAGCAGCATTGATGTTGAAGAGAAAGAAGTGTAGAAAGTAGCAACAGCAGCAACAACAGTAGCAGTAGCAGCAGCCTAGGCTTCAAGTCATTTTGCGTCTGTCTTGAGGCAATGTGCCACGTACAACGTTGCGTATGATTGATGTTGCTCGATTCTCGACTGACAGTGCCATTATCGGAAAGTATGTACAGCTGCTGAGTGTATTGCTATGTAAGCTACATACATACATACATACATATATACATGCATGTATGGGTATGTGTGACTTGTCTCTCTCTCTCTCTATTTCTCTTTCTCTGTGCAACATGCACCTGACGCTCAAAAACCACAACAGCAACAACAACAACAACAACAACAAAAGCAATTGAACAGCTGAGTGTGTCTGCAAGAGAATGTCAGTTGGCAGTGCAACAAAAAAAGGCTAGCAAAAAAAAAAAATGTTGCTAAAAGTCAGCCGTTTTCTGTGCTTGCCTGCCTTGACGATTACACTGCGCTTTTGTCTGTATGTGTCTGTGTCTCTCTCTCTCTCTCTCTCTCTCTCTCTCTGTGTATGATGCAGAAGTTGACCATTTTGCTGTGTTGGCTTGCTGCTTGCTTGCCTTGCTCGGCTAGCCTAGCCTTGGGGGCACTGTAACTGACAGCAAGACAGCAAAACGTTGAGTGCTTCAAAGCGTTGTGGCAGCTCTGCTGCACTGGGAGCTAACGGAGCTGCCAACTCGACATGCTGGCAAGCTGGCAATAACAACTACAACTACAACTACAACTGCAACTACAAAAAAAAAAAAATAATAATAATAAGGTAAGGCAAAGAATAATGAAGAAATTTACGCTGAGCAGAAGCTCAACTAGAAGATATGCTGTAAGAAAGAGAAGTGTGCAAAGACAACAGAATAAGTAACTGGGAAAACACAGGGAGATAGAGAGAAACGGAGAAGAGAAAAAGAGATAGAGTAAATGAAAAAGTCAGAGAGAGCGGTAGTATGAGAAAAATAAAGCAGACTGGGAGAGAGAGAAGTTGTGAGAGAGAATTGTATGAGTGAGAGAGAAAGTTGTGCGAAAGAGAGAGAGAGTTGTATGGAAGAGAGAGAGAGAGTTGTGTGATAGAGAGACGATTGAGTTATGTGATAGAGAGAAGTAGTGACAGAGAGCAATGAAAGAGAACAGAGTGAGTAAGTTATAGAGAGAGAGAGTCAAAAAAGTCAGAGAGAGAGAGAGAAAATCAGAGAAAAAGTTCAAAAAGCGAGAGTCAGAGAGAGAAAGCGTCAGAGAGAGAAAGCGTCAGAGAGAGCAAGAGTCGGCGAGAGAGCCAGCGAGAGAATCAATGAGAGAGAGTCAGAGAGAAAGAGAGAGAGAGAGAGAGAGAAAAAGCGACAGAGGCAGATATATAGGAAGAGAGTCAGAGAGAGAGAGAGAGAGAGAGAGAGAGAGAGAGACAGAGTCAGATATATAGAGAGAGAGACAGAGATAGAGAGGAAATAAGAGAGATACAGTCAGATATAGAGAAAGACTCAACGAGGGAGAGACAGTCTGAAAGAGAGAAAAAATCAGAGAGAGAGAGAGAGAAAGAGAGTGAGTCAGAGAGAGAGAAAAATATAGAGAGAGAGAAAGTCAGAGAGAGAGAAAGTCAGAGAGAGAGAGAGTCAGAGAAAAAGAGAGAAAGTCAAAGATAGAGAGAGAGAAAGTCAGAGAGAGAGAGAGAGTCATACGATTTGTATTGGTTCTCGCAACTGAACTAAAAGATATACTGCAAGAGGAGACTTTGTAGTAAGAGAGAGAGAGAGAGAGAGGAGAGAGCGAGAGAGAGAGAGAGAGAGACAGAAATATGCAAAGTAATTAACCAAACTTCACCAAGTTCACGCTGGCTTGAAGCTTAAGTAACAAATGTGTTGTAAGAAAAAGATACATACATATACATAGAGAACATATAGCATAGAGAACAGAGAACAGAGCAACTAGCTAGAGAAAGTCAAAGAGTAACGTACAGTAATTCAACTGGAGCAGCAGCATCGTTAAGTACTTTGTGCTAGCAAGCAAAGAAATGAATTTAAAATGTAACATGCAACTCTCCAAAGCATGAAAACACACTTTGCACAGGCACAGTGGTTAATTTCTCACACATTTCAAGTAAAATTACAGAAATTTTTAATGCAATCATTTTTAACGTGTGCACGTGTGCTGCTTGCGGAGCGAGAATTAAGTAATCAAGTATTAATAATAATATTCACAGTTGAAATTAACTTTTATAAATGCCTCAACGATGCAATGTGGCAGAATACAGGATGCAGAATGCAGGATGCAACCGATGGATGCTGGGGCAGGCTTGGCAACTGTTGTTTAATCATTGCAAATTGTGATAATTATTCGAGCGTGGTCAGTATGATAAAAGGAAAAAATATATTTAAAATATGCCACGCCCACTTTGGAATACCTCCTCTTTTTGCTTTGTATATGCAATTTCTGTGTAAATATGCTTCAAACTTTTGTTGTCTAGCAACTGGCAAGGAGAGTGAGCCTTGGAAAGGGGTGGACGCGGGGGAGGTTAGCTGTCAGTTGGCGCGTGTATATGCTCGACAATTTGCTAACGGCATTTTCCAACTTAAGCGCATCTCCGTGCCGATCCATAAACAATTATTGCAAACAATTTTTATAAAGTATTTTTCCCATGCAACATCAAAAAAAAAAAAAAAAAAAAAAATGAAGAAGCAGCAGCAAAAATCGCCGAAACACAAAGAAAATAAATAACACAAATGAAATAGGGGCGAAAGAGGCGCCGGCCAGATAGGCTGGTCAGGATAATGCCAGCGGCAAATGAAACCGACAGCAACAACAACAACAACAACAAAAAATACAGCAGCAACACTGCAAATGGCAGCAAAAGGCAACAAAACAGCAAAAAAAAATTCATTTTGCTTCTTTAATTTCTTTCTTTATTTTTTTTATATTTTTTTTAATATTTAATTTTTTAGCCCAACAAATTTTTTATGTATTTTTTTTTTTTTTGCATCAAAAAAAAAAACAAAATTGAAAAATCAAATGAAAAATGAAATGTAGAAAATTTTTTGATATTTAAGCTTGCAAAAAATTCACTGAACCGCAAAAAGAGGCCGCAAAAACCAAAAAAAAAAAAAAACAAAACAAAAAATAAAACTGTAATAAAAGTTAATGCCAAAGGATACAAGTGCTACAAGTGGCATGAGGCATGAGGCATGAGGCATGTCTATTACACTGCCCTGCTACAACATAGTATACGATTTAATAGTTAACTAAATTGCTTAATACTGTAACTAGTAAATGTAGTTAATGGAACTTAATGCAGCTAATTGATCAAATTAAATGGAATTTTAATTGAATAATTCAATAAATTGAGTTAACACTGTGACAAGCCATGATAAGTACAACAACAACAAACAAAAAACAACATTTCCATACAATATTCAATAACAAAATGTCAAAGTTTTCTTCTTTTTATTTTCAGCCAATAACAGCAACAACAACAACAACAACAACAAGTTAAAGAATCGATTTTCTGTTCAAGCCATGAAAATGTGAAATAATTATTTTGACTTTGTTGATTGACATTCATTTCATTGTACACATTTCACATTTCACATTTCACTTTACTGTAAATGCATTTCGTTTATCTTTTTCCACTGTCTCTTCCTCTCTCTCTTACTCACACTCTGTCTCTCTTTTACTTGCCGCGTGTAATGATACATAAAGCAGATAACATTTTGAACTGAACTTTAAGCCGGAAACTTTAGCAAAATACAACAGAAAAAAAAATGCAGCTGCATTTTCAACAGCAAGGGAGAGAAAGAGAAAGAGAGAGAGAGAGAAGTGAGATAGTGACTGCATAGAATTTCGATAGTTTTAAAAAAAAACAAATATTCTTTGACAGCTGCGGCTCAGACAGACATTGTCAACTGTCTAGTGAGGCAAAAGTGTGTGAAAATGCAGTAAAAATTTGCAACAGAATCGAGTCAATTATCTAATACGAATATAGAGTAGAATCATCAGCTGTTAGACATGTCAAAGGCAAGGACAAAGCATAAGAATGAACAACTACAACTTACAAGTAATGACAAGTACAAAGCAGAAAACAGAAGCAAAAGTAGCAGTAGAACAAAATGATGCAGAGTGACAGCAACGGCGGCAACAAGTTGAAATTGCTCAACATCTTTAACAGCTTGAACATCCCTTGGGGGCAAAAAGATGAACTAAAAAAAAAGAAAAGAAAAGCGAAGCGTAGCTTCTAATGGTTTGAGACTACTGCTGGTCAGAGCACTTGGTAAAAGGATTTCAAAAGAAGATTTCTGTGGAAAATTGCGCACACAGCCAACAGTTGACAGTCGACAGTCCATGGGCCACAAGCCACGAGCCACGAGCCACTAAGCACAAAGTAGCATCTCGCCTTTATGGCCCTTGGCGAACATTTTGTAAGCCGTTTGTATTGGCCCACGTAATTGGCAGCGGATCAAAAAGGGCTCAATTCAAGTTCTTAGCACGTACATTGAACATGGCCAAAATGACCAACAACAACAGAAAAAAAAAAACAAAAAAAAATAACTGACAACTTGCAAACGTACGCAAAAGAAATGCCTCAAGATCAGATATATATAATATATATACTATATATATAGTCTTAGCACAGATTTTAGCTCAAAACTAAATATTTGCAATAAATGTCAAATTTATTTTACTTTTTGTTTTTCTCAGCACAATTTTCACATTCTCGTTTAAACCTTCGACCAGATATATTCTTTATTATTTTCCAAAATTCTTTTTTTTTTTTTATTTTAAATAACTTTTTTTTGCATTTTGTATTTCTATTGAAAATGGAAAATCATTTAAAATGTTTGGAAATGCTTGAACGTTTAATGCGTCTGCAACAGCCAAGAAAGCCAGAGAATCAGCTACAAGAATATCTTAAACATTTGGCCAAGCGCGATCGAATTGAACCATTTCAAATCAAGTTGAGAGACTGTAAACGTTATAAAGGTATTTTTTTTTTACTATTTTATTGCAGTTTATTTTTTTAATTCAATATTTTAATATTTTTATTAAATTTGTTTTTTAAATCATTTAATTAAATTTTTATCAAATTTATAATTCAATTTTTTTTTTAACTATTTTTTTTTATATAATTTTTTATTTAATTATTTATTTTCAATTTAATTTAATTAATTTTGTACTTAATTATTAATTTCTTAGTTAAATTGTTTAATTTTTAATTTATTTTAATTTATAATTTATTTTAATTTAATTTTATTAATTTTTATTTATGAATTTATTTTTTATATAATTTTTATTTATATTTAAATATTTAGTGAAACATTATTGAAATTAAATTAGAAAATTTATCTGAATTTATTTTTAATTTTATTTTTAATATTAATTTCTTAATTTTTTTTTTTAATTTCTTTACATTTTTAATTGAATTTAATTTATAATTTAATTTTTTTAATTTAATTTATTTATTTCCTTTTTAATTTCATTAATAATTGATGAATTTATTTATTTTATTTATTTATTTATTTATTTATTTAGTGAAACATTATTAAAAAATTCAATTTTTTTTTTATTTTATTTTTCAATTTAATTTTTAAATTAATTTTTTACTTAATTTTTTTTTAATTTCTTATTTAAATTTTTGTTCAATTTTTAATTTAATTTATTTTTTTTCAATTATATTTATTTATTTTCTTTTTAATTTCATTTATGAATTTCAATTAAATTAATTTTTCATATAATTTTTATATATTTTTTAAATATTTATTGAAACATTATAAGTTAAATTTGTAAATTTATCTACATTTACTACAGCGAAAAAATCGAAATCCTTATGGAAACGTTTGTAATAAGAAGACAAGATTATTTTTTTTCTTTGGATAATTGAACAAAATGTGTAAAACGAATGTTAAACAAATTGACTCGAAAATAAAAGAAATATTTTGTCTATATATGTATATATATATGCTAAGCAGCAGCAGCAACAGGTCTAAGTAAATGCTATGAATAACATAGAAAATTATTCAAGAATAATACAGTGGGGAAATACAAACAGTTGTTCAACGGTTTGTTGAGTGATAATTGACGCAAGCGCTGTGCGTATACACTCAACAGTTGAGCTAAAAGTACAGTTAAATGAGGGGAATTTTTGGTTAGCTTTTTTTTTTTTTTTTTTTTTTGACAATTTCAATGCAGTTGTGAAACATGATATGAAGAAACAGACAAAGCAGAGAGATGTGATTTTTATTTTCATTTTCTTACTTATTTGATGTGCAGAGCAACGACCGTTTGGCCAGAATTATCAAAAGCATATTTGTGTCTGTGTGTACATGTGTGCGTGTGTGTCTGTCTGTGTCTGTATGAGTGTCTCTTTTTTTTCCAGCCCATTTAAGAACAAACTGAGGCCATAAGTTGACCGCAAAGTGTGTCTGCTGCAGCAGCAGTTCAACTTGTTTTCAACTGTTTCAACTGCCAAAAAGGATAAGCAAATTATACATATGTATGTATGTATGTATGTCTGTCTCTTTCTCTCTCTCTCTCTCTCTCTTTCTCTCTTTTTCGATGTGTGTGTTTGTGTGTTTTTGTAGAGTATCTTTTTGATTTCCGCAACAAATTAAATTAAATGTTGCTTGTAATATGATTGCAATTGAGGCATGGAAACGAAACGAAACGAAACGAAAGCAGCAGCAGCAACAACAATGCCAACGGAAGCTGACGCCAAAGTGGACAGCAAACTGCAGGAAGCCAACAATAAAAAAAACAACAACAATAACAACGGTTAAAGATGAAGAAGAAGCAGCAGCAGCAACAACAGCAGCAGCTAAAATGGCAGCAGGAAACAGGAAGCATTAGCAAGCGCACCAATGGCTCCTCGTGGCATTCACATCTGAAGCATTTAGGCAAAACGGAAAGAGGCAATAACGGGGCCAACTACAAGAGCCAAACCATTCTCTCTCTCTCTCTTTTTCTCTGTCTCCATTCCTCTCTTTCTTTCGTGAACTATGTGGACGACTATTTAAGTGCGTCCATGTGACGACTTCTATGAAGCGCGGTCGACACTTTTTATTGTAAGTGCTTTGCTTTAACATTTCATTGAATGTTCCTTCTTCTTGTTCTTATTCTTCTGCTTCTTCTTATATTCCTGCTTCTTCTACTTACTTTTCTTTTTCATTCTCTTGTTGTTGTTGTTGTTGTTGTTATGTGCATTGTTTTGTTGCTTTGGCTGTGTTTGCTTTCAACTTGTCGCTTTTGTCGCCATCGTTGCTTATCACACGAGCTGTCGTTGTCGTTGTCGTCTCAAGTGCCACCAGGAGTAATATGAAAGGTGTGTGTATATGTGCCTTGAATATGCGTTTGTGTGTGTGTGTGTGTGTGTGTGTATGTTCCTGCCTTGCAAGAGGCATAACAAGTGTGAGTAAAGCATGTAAGCAACATCTGTATGTATGTTTGTGGTGGTTGCCTTCAGAGAGGAGCGCGTGACTTGCAGTTGTTTCAACTAAAAATAATTAAAAGCTTGCATGCGTGCAAGATCAGTGCGTGAAAGCGAGACGGCAAGCGTAGCCTAGCTGGCATGTCAAATCAAAGCAGCAAAGACCAGAGCGCAGCTGCGTTAAAGCGAGACAGCAAGCAGGGTCTTGCATTGCGTAAGAAATCAAGGCATCAAAGTGCAGAGCGCAGCTGCGGTCAAGATCTTTGCGTTAAAGCGAGATGGCAAGCAGAGCATGCGTGAGAAATCGAAGAGCTAAGAACAGCTGTGAGTGCTCTTTAAATCTGCATTTCAATGATTGCAGTGATTGCCCAACGCAGTTCTAGACTTTTGTTAAAGCTCTAATAGGTAAGAAGGAGAAGGCAATACGAAGAGAGTCTACTTTATGTGGAATATTAATGATTTGCTCTATAAAAGAAGGAGTAAGCAACACAGAGCGAGGCTAATTTGCGAATGTTAAGTTAACATAACATAAAAAACTTAACAGAATATAGCACAGAGCGAGGCTACTTTGCGTATGTTAATATAACATAAGAAAACTTAACAGACTTTCTATGGAGAATGTAATAATAATTACTGTTAAAAATAAATAAATATTGATTTTAAATTGAATATTTTTAACAATATCTAAATAATTATGGATGTCATCGTGTCACGAACTTCACGCAATTATCACTAATGTGCGTATGTATTGCTTTGTTGTAGCACATTCAGCACGGCGGAAATCTTAAGCATGGCTACACTTTGCAATTGGGAATATAAGGCACAAACACACACATATGTACATAAGAGTATGTATGTATGTATGACTGTGTGTATGTGTGTATACAGAGGTCTCTCCCACAATTGTTTCCTTCCTCACATACACTAATTGCCGCACAAATTACTTTTAACCAAGTGGCTTTGGCTCATTGTATGTTGCGAGTGTGTATGTGTATGTATGTGTGTGTGTGTGTCTGTCTGTGTACTGTAATTGCTTTTATTGTTGCAAGCATGATATAGGTATAGATATGTGGCATACACACACACATACACATACACATACATACACATTTAATAGTACAGTATGAGATTTTTTTTAATAACGATTTCCGTTGGAAATAAAAAAAATAAAATAAAAAAAATTATTAAATTCTGTTAAAGTTTTCATGCTGCTTGTTGCAGTTGCAAGACTTGCAATAACTTGCCACGCATTGTTGCATGCAAATTGCAATTATTATTATTATTATGATTTTTTCTTTTCTTTTTATTTTTTTTTTTTTACTTAATTAATTCATTGCAACACGTAGCAAGACTAAAGGCAAAGTGCAACGAAGTAAATATTATTTACATTTAATTTTTGTTGCAGCAAAAAAAAAAAAAAAAAAAAAAAACACTTGAAAATTATTTCGTGCTTGCGTATAAAAATTATTATAAGAAATAAAAGTACAAAAACATGAGAATATAACAAAAAAGAAATCAAAAAAAAAGAAAACAAAAAGAGAGAAAAAGAAAGAAAAAAGTTTTTTATGATTCCCTTTTTTTTGCAGCATTGAGAGATTGGGGAATCATAAAAAAATTGCTACGCATAAAATTCACATTAAATTCATTGGATCAAACGGCAACGCGATTGAGAATTTGCCACATGAGAAGTAGCAGCAGCAGCAGCAATATAGCAACAGCAGAAAGCAATAACGTCAATTGTCCACAACGGAGGCAAGCAGCAATAACAGCAGCAACAACAACAACAACAACAACAACAACAATTGAATATTGCTTGCTGCAGTGTGGCTGCGAATGACCAGCAATGAGTTCAATAAAATGCAAGTTGTACGCGCGCGTTATGTGCTGAAAATCAGTGCAACAACAACAACAAAAATAATGAAAAAAAAAAAATAAAATGTATTAAAAACTAAAGCTACCAAGCTTTGCAAAACATATGCGAATTTCAGCTACTCTACACTGCGAGGCAGCGAAAGTTTTTATATTTTTTTTTTAAAAAAATTTTGTTTGTGAATTTCCCCCCGTTAGTTTACGTAGTGTAACTGCAATTTATAATATTTCTAGCCTATATTTTATACACCGAAATCTGTAAGTCAAATTTAATATGTCTCAGACTTCCAATTGCTGAGAATTTACAGAGAATTTCAAAAAATATTTCATGTCGCTTTTAGTTGTCGATTTTCTAGAATTTGTTGCTCATATTCCGTGAGTAATATTCACTTAATGAGCCTAGCCTTAAAAATATAGCTATAAAACAGCTAAATTCAAGCTATTTATTTTTTTTTTGCAAATTCTTTAAAAAATTGTTAAATTTTAAATACTTTGAATTTGAATTTCAATTTCAATTTCTTGCTGCAATTCTTGACTTTTAAAATTGTTGAAAAGTTTTACAAGGAATTTGTTTTTTTTTTTATTTTTTAACTTTTGAAAGTCGCAGCAGCATGTTGCTGGACTGTTGCAATATTGTCCTAGAATTGTTGTTGTTGTTGTTATTCTTCATGTTATTGCCGCTGTTGTTGCTGCTGCTGCTGCCTCTCAGCTGTCAGTCAAGCCGTCAAGCAGTCAGTGAACAAATGCCGTGGCATGGCATGCAGCAAATTCCGTTTGCAACAAAACGGAAATTACATTTACACGCCTGCCTGCAGCTGCAACTGCAACTGCAACTGCAACAGCATGTGGAGCTTTGGCAGTGCAACTGAAAACAAGAGTTGCAACATAAGTTCAGTGTCTTATGTTCAGGGTGTGGTAACTTTCGTCTTTGTTTCTTTTGTTGATTGCAAGGCTTAAGGCATAGATACACATACTGAAAGAAAGAGAGAGTGAAAGAGAGAGAGAGAGCTAAAGCTTGAACTTATTGAAGTTTAGTAAAATGGCCGCAAGCGTTGATAGCACTAATCACCTGATAACTTAACAGACTCAAACTCATAACTAATGTAAACAAGTTGAAAGGCAAAGACAAAGCAGAGGCAGTGGCAGTGGCAGAGGCAGAAAAAGCAGAAGGACAAGCTAAGAAGAAGAAGAAGATGAAGAAGAAGAAGAAACATAGAATTGGCTGATTGAAAATTCTTCAAGGTGACCACAGCCATGCCCTCAAATTGGCCAAAGGCCACAAACTAACAAACTCCCACACACAGACACAACAGAGAGCTAGAGGGAAAGAGAGTGAGAGAGTGAGAGAGAGAGACACACATACATATATGCACACAGACAAATGTAAAACAAACAAGAGAAACTCACACAATCTCGATAAACAAACTATAAAAACTTGTAAAGTGTAAAAATATCTATGCTCAAATATTGCAGAAAATACTCAACCCCCTGACCTGCCCCTCCCCTAACACCACACAGATAGCAACAAGATTAATCGACAAGCACTTTTTTTCTCTTGGTTAAAGTGGGGAGAGGAGGAGAGAGAGGGGAAAGGAAAAAAGCAAGCCTCGACCACATGCAAATAATTTGCGGCAAGTTGAACTAACAAAACGCAACAGACACAGACAAGAGTTTGCCGTTGCCAAGAAAGTTTTCTTCAAAGTTTTTTTTTACCCCCAAAATCTAACACACAAACACATGCACAAACACATACACACATACATACATAGAAAAAGACGACTGGCAATAAAATAAAAATACGATGCCATAGCATACATCAAAGCGGCAATGAGCCTTAGGCTTTAGCCTCATTCTCTTCTTGTCTTGTTGTCGATGACAGATAAAGCGAACAGCTGCTGCCACTCGTTGGCCAAAGTTCCTCTGAAACAAACTTCAATTACTTTTCACCTGACAACAACAGCAAACAGCAATCAATTGGGTTAAAAAAAAAAAAGCAAAAACAAAAAATTGATAGTGCTAAAAATGATTGCTAATAAAAATGGCCAATAAATCATGTTGAAACTTTACAAATGAGTTTCAATTGAGCAAATAAATAACTAAAAATACACAAAAAAAGAAAAGAACTACAGAGAAAATGTATATTAAGAATGCATAAGAAAAAAAAAAATAAACTCAACTCAAACATTTCAAATGCATTTTAAAATGCATTAAAAGAAAATAAAATAATGCTCAATAATGTTAACTAATGTAAACTAAAATGTAAACTAACATAATGTAAACTGAGTAAAGATTTACAGAGAAATATATACTGCCGCTCAACTGAATAGGTTCAGATGAACGAAAAAAAATATCATTGATTTTGTTAACCTTTCAAAAGAAAAAAAATATAAAATATATTAAGAATAAATAATATTTATTTTTGAAAAACTTTCTTCAGCATTTTATTACAATATGATATAAGAATTAAAGAAAAAAAAATTATGTAAATCGGAAAACTGGTTTAGGAATTATAGATAAAATCCTAGCTCTTAGATAATGAACCTATTCAGTTGAGCAGCAGTGTATATTATTGTCAATTTCTCTATCATTAATAGCGCAAAGTAAGCTTCAACTTAACATAGCATAATTTAAACTGAACATAATGTAAACCTAACATAATACTAAACCTAACATAATGCTAAACCTAGCAGAATGTTAATTTTACTCAATGTTAGTTAAGTTACCTAATGTTATTGTCGCACAATGTTAACTTAATATAATGTAAACTGCACATTGCATTAAATCATTAATTGACTAAATGTTAAGAGCAACTGTATATGAAGAGTAGGCAAAAATTAATTTTGTAAAAGACAAAAAAGAAAACGAATTGATTTCAACAGGTGTTTGTATATAATAAACTTTGTCTAATATTAACATAACAAAGAACAATGTGAGCTTCACTTAACATTGTGTATAATTTTACAATGACAAAGATCTGCAATTACATTAACATTGGCAAAAAGTTAAGAGAAAGAGTAATAGAAGAGTATAATAAAAAATTCTAAGAAACAAAAAGAAGAAGAAGTGCAGATAGACTTCAACTTGTCTTTGTTCAATACTCTTTGCCTAACATGAACAGAAAAGAGTAGACTATAAGCTACAGTTAACAGTATGTCAAAGTATTAACAGTGTTATGTAAACTTGACAATGATTAAGATCATGGACAATCATTAGCAAATGTTAAGAGAATGTGTTTAAGAAGAGTAAAAAATTTACTAATTATTAAAGAGAAAATAAAGTTAAGCAGTAAGATTTTAATTTCTTTTTGCTTAAAAGCAGAATATAAGCTACAGTTAACATTATGTAATAGTATTAACAGTATGACAAGGACTAAGATCAGAATATGGAAAATCATTAACAAATGTTAAGAGAAAATGTTTATGAAGAGTCAAAAAAATTTATCAAATATTTAAAGAGAAAATAAATTAAAGCAGAAAGATTCTAATTTCTCTCTTTTTTAAGAGCAGCATTAGTTAACATTCTGTAATAGTTCAGTAATTATTTAATATTAAGAGAAAGTGTATACAAAATTCCATGAAACATTTAAAGAGTTCTCTCTTGTAAAGAAATAGCAAATAGATAGATTTCAACTTCTCTTTAGCTTAATCCACTTTGTGTAACATCAACATAACAGAGCGCAATGTAAGCTTCACTTAACATAATGTTAATTGTGTTGTGACAGCATGAAGACAGCCAGACAAATTTGCATAGTAAACTGTGGGGAATACTGATACAACAAATGAACGACAATTGTGCCACAGTGGGGTTGTGTGGCGCTACAAAGTTTGTTGTAATAAGCATAAAAAGAAGAATGAGTAAAAAGGCTTTTTTCTTGGAAAAAAAAAAAAACAAACAAAAACACAAGTTCTGGTCGTGACACTTGCAAATTAACTAGATGGCAAATTTTGTTGCAAGTTAGCAAGTTGTTGGCAAGTTGCAAGTTTATCAGCGCGAGCTTAATGTCCGGACAACTGTTTGGTAAATTAAGGCTAACAATCAATAATGAAAGTATTCAGGCGATGCGGAAAATGTGGCAAGGCAAGCATGGCAATGGCGGCGGCGGCGGCGACGTCGTCGAATGGCAAGCTAAACGCTAAAAGGAAAATTGAATTGCATGTGAAATGCATTTGGCACATGGCTTGAACACATAAAGGTGTTGCAAGTAGACATACTGCATATGTACGTACATGTGTATGTGTGCATGTGTATATGTGCATGTGTGTGTGTGTATGAAGCTTATGTGAAAAGTAGATTTATCGCAGCTTAAAGGGAATTTGTAAGCGAGCAGCTTAAGATGCTTACATCCGACTAAAGTCTTGTGTCTAGATTGTCTGCATGAAATGCTATTGGAAATAGTTGAACAAGGCAGAGACAGAAAGAGAGAGAAAGAGGAAGAGGAAGAGCGAGGCAGATAGAGTGAAAGTAAAAAATGTATAGAAATAAAATTGAATGAAAAATCTAATAGACTTGAAAATCTTTATATATTTCTATATTATATTATATATTTTTTATGCACAATCTTAGAAAGTCTTAGACATTATGCATAGCTATTTTTATAGTCAGTTTATCAGCACCTTCAAAAAAAAAAAAAATGAAGAAAACTAAACCGAAAAAAAAGGGAAATATAAAATGAACTCGTTTAACTCATTTGCATTGTCTGTCTGTATATATATATATATATATATATATGTGTGTGTGTGTCGGTGTGTGTGTTTGTGTGCTTTAGTATAAAGAATAATCAACTTGAAGTTTATTACATTGCAAGACGTTTATGAGCTGATGTAAAGGGACTAGTACACGCTTGGGGCCATAGTCAAAGCAATGTTAACGCCAATAACTGGCAACAGCTGAGCTAAGTTTTGGCTATGAAGCGTTCAGTGTACACACTGCGGACGTGAACTTTCTGTCTGTGTGTATGTGTGTGTGAGTGTGTGTGTATGTTTGTAGCTGCCATAGTGGAGGGTTAAAAAGTTTCAACATCGTCGGCATCGTCAATATTATGCAAGTGTTGTGCATACAATTTTTTCTATTTTCTATTTTTTTTTTCGATTTTTTTTTATTTTCTTTTTGCTCTTGCACAAGTTGGCCAGCAGCAAGTTGAAAGTGTAGCTGCATCCGCCTGTCATAGGGCACATGGCAAGTGTAGAGATCGAGCGAGCGAACTAGCATCAAGGCACATTGTTGTTGCATATTAAAAATGCTGCAGGCGCACTTTGTGGCACACCATAAGGCGATTCCTCGATGCGATAATCGCTAGCTATTCTATGTAAATTGGATTCTGTTTTGTTGCCACAACAAAAGCAGCGAACAGGCAATGTGCGGAAGCTGGGATGGCGTAGGGGCGTGGCTTTTAGTATCTAATGTGAAACCGATAAGGTTTCAACTTAAAGAAAACAAACTTGCTGCTGCTGCTGCGAGTGAAAGAGAGAGAGAGAGAGAGAGAGAGAGAGAGAGAGGGGAGCGACGTTCGCAACATGAAAATTGAAACACAGCTGGTCGCCTGCCCCCGCCTAGCCAAATTATGCACATGATTGCGTTAATCAAGTTAAATTAGATGCTGAGAGGAGGATGGTAGCGCTATATCAGCGGGAAGTAAAGCATATTTTTCATTCGTGATTGTCCTTGGACGGAACTTCATTTTATTTTTTCTTCTTTATTTTTTTTTTTTGGGGGGGAGCTAATTGAAGTGTAAATAAAAATAGAAAAAAAATATAGAAGTTTGTATACGCTATAAAGCAAAATATCAAAAAAAAAAATTATTCAATAAAAATTAATATGAAAAAAAATATAAAAAAAAAAACATATACATATAAAAAAAAATATAAAAAAATAAATATAAATAAATATAAAATATAAATAAATATATATATAATATAAATATATATAATATAAATAAATATAAAAAAAAAATATATATATATAAAAAAAAACAAATATAAAAAAACTAAATATGAAAAAATAAAGATAAAAATAATAAATATTAAAAAGTTAAATACAAATAAATAAATAAAAAAAATATATAAAAAAAATAAATATCAGAAAAAATAAGTACAAAAAATAAATAAATACAAAAATTAAATATAAGAAATAAATAAATATATAAAACTTAATTTAATAACAAAAATAAAAAAAAAAAATAAATACAAAATAAATTATAAATTTGAAATATTTTTTCAACATTTCTAATTTCTATATTTATATTTATAAAACAAAAAAAATATATATAAATTTATATATGCAATGTATATGCACGTGTATATGCTCAAAGTTGTCAGTTCGAATGTTGCGATTCATTGATTGACTAGTCAAGTGGCAAGTGGCATTGACTTCATGGAACGTGGCACGCTCATTAAATTCTTAATGTGGTTGACTTTTGGGCTTTGTGAGCGGAAAATGCTTGTTCTATGCATTCCTCACTGTCTGCCCATCTGTCCGCTTGTCTGTCTGTCAATCTGTCTCTCTGTCTGCCTGCTTGTCAGTTTGTCTTACAACAGTCTGTCAATCGCGCAACTGAGCCTGAAAATTGAAATTGGAAATGCAATAAAAAATGAAATCTGCAAAATCTGTACAATTGTACATACAAAATACATATGTACATATATATACATAGATACATACATACATACAACAACATACATATGTATGTGCGTGTGTTTAAGTACTTGAAGAATTTGGCGAACCGTCAGGCAATTGAATTAAACGTGAAGCTGCTTGTTGTGTGGCAGTTATGATATTTGGCGCAGCTTCCGGTAACCGAGCGGAAAAAGAAGAACAAGAAGAAGAAGACGACAACTGTCAGGCAGTCAGCCAAGCAGCCAAGGCAAGCAAGCAGACTAACAGAAGTAACTCTGGTTGAAACCTAATGAAGTTAACAACGTTGCTTCGTCGTGTGCATATGTGTGTGTGCGTACTCGTCTGAAGTGGCACAACAGCACAGATCGAAGGAAAGGTAAAGAAGACACATGCGATTCCGCCTGAGTGGCTAACCTCAACGCGATTTTTGATTTCCGTTAATACCCTGTAGGCACCAGCATTTCAAAGTGTATATGATATGCTTACAGATATAGAACATTTTCAATCATATGCCACCATTTAAATAATTAATTTACTTAATTAAAACATATATAAATTAAATATAATCACGAAATACTCAACTACCAGTTCATTTTTTTTAAATATATAAATCGTTATATTCAAATTTGAATGTATGTCAAATGAACTAGTTTAGTTCATATGAACGACACTATTGTGAATGAGATGTTTTGCCACTTGGCGCCATTTTGAATTACGCGAGAATGTAGTTTAAAGAGCAGCAGTCGGCACTAAACTAATATTATATGAAAGTGAAAGCTCAACTGATCGAATAAAAATATAATATAAAAATACATAAAAAATGCAATAAATATATAATAAAAAATATCTATGCAATAACAAAACAAATTCAAAATAATTTTTAGCTCACCTGCCAAATATCGTTGTTTCGCTTAGTGTTAATCGATAACTCGAGGCATTTATATAACAGCCATTTACTGGTCACTCTTAAAAAAAAAAACAAGAGCGCAACATGTGGTATTTTTCTTTTCTAATTAGTCGTGAAAATTTTCTCGCAGCGTGTGGAAGTATTAACTTGTTCGTTCTCGCCGTAAATTAAAATAATCACCGAAAAAAAAAATGTCAACCACATACGAAGGATACAAATCGCCGCTAAGCACACGCTATGCCAGCAAAGAAATGCAATTTCTATTTAGCGATCAAAATAAATTCTCCACTTGGCGCCAACTCTGGCTGTGGTTGGCCACCGCAGAACGTCAATTGGGTTTGGAAATAACTGAAGCACAATTGGCCGAAATGCAGCAACATCTGAAGGATGTTGACTTTGAGGCAGCTGCTGCTGAGGAGCGTTTAACCCGACACGATGTTATGGCTCATGTTCATGTCTTTGCCCGGCAATGTCCTACAGCGGCACCTGTCATACATTTGGGTGCCACCTCATGTTATGTGGGTGACAATACGGATCTTATTGTGCTGCGTGATTCACTGCAGTTGCTGTTGCCGCGTGTGGCCAAAGTGGTGGCACAATTAAAACAATTCGCTGAAACATGGAAAGCATTGCCAACACTTGGATTCACGCATCTGCAACCGGCACAACTAACGACAGTAGGCAAACGTGCTTGCCTGTGGATGCAGGATCTGTTAATGGATGAACGTGCATTGCGCCGCTGTCTGGAGGATTTACGTTTCCGTGGCGTCAAAGGAACAACCGGAACACAAGCATCGTTCCTGCAACTCTTCAATGGCGATAGCGACAAGGTTAAGCAACTGGACAAATTGGTCACCCAATTGGCAGGCTTCAGCAAACCCTACGCCGTGACTGGACAAACTTATAGCCGTAAAGTAGATGTCGAGGTTATTGCCGCCCTTGCCAGTTTAGGCACCAGCATACACAAGATGTGCTCCGATCTGCGTATACTTGCCTCACGCAAGGAACTCGAGGAACCCTTTGAGACAACACAGATTGGCTCCTCGGCCATGCCATATAAAAGGAATCCCATGCGCTCAGAACGTTGTTGTGCTCTGGCCCGGCATCTTATCACACTATTTAGCAATGCAGCGAATACACATGCCACACAGTGGTTGGAGAGAACATTAGATGATTCAGCCAATAGACGATTAACGCTATCAGAGGCATTCTTATCAGCAGATGCTGCATTATTAACACTATTAAATATTACACAGGGTTTGGTTGTCTATCCCAAGGTCATTGAACGTCATATTGCACAAGAGTTGCCATTCATGTCCACTGAGAATATCATTATGGCCATGGTAAAAGCTGGCGGTGATCGTCAAGTTTGCCATGAAAAGATTCGTGTACTTTCCCAGGAGGCTGGTGCCCAAGTGAAGCAACTGGGCAAAGATAATGATCTGGTCGATCGTGTACGTAACGATGCCTACTTTGCACCAATTCTCAATCAATTGGACGATATACTTGATGCACGCACATTTACGGGTCGTGCCAGTGAACAGGTTGATGAATTTATTGCTGATGAAGTGCAACCAGTGCTGGCACACTATAGCGATGCCCTTAAGTCTGTCCAGGATGTGCAGCTGACTATTTAACCAGCTAAAAGAGAAAAAAATAAAATAAAATAATATAAATATAGAATTTGTTTTCATATTTTCTATGATTAACATTTAAGCTAAAAGCAATTAAATAAAATTACACATACCTTATACATATTTAGCTGTTCTCATTGAAATAATAACTGTTCCCATGTTAAACGTATATATTTCCATGTATATTTGCTTATCCATTGCATTGAGATCAATTGGTAACTGTTCTCAGTTTACTAATAACATTTCTGCAGTAACTGTTATCATTATAATAACAGCTGTTCCTTATACATTATACATTATAATTATCATTTTCTTATTAACTGCCGAGCATTTAATACAAGTTAAAACTGTTCTTAGTCCACTAAAAATTGTTCCCATGTTGATTTTACAAATTTCCCTCTACAGTTGTTTATCAACTGCATTAAATTTAGTTAACATTGAAACTGTTCTCACTTTAGTAATAACTGCTCACATGCCAAGCGAATAATTTCCATGTGCATCAACTGCAGTTTAAATGACATTTATCAACGGCTTTGAATATTGTTCAAATTGAAATTGTTCTCAGTTCACTATCAACTGTTCCCACATGTGCCATTATCAAACTGCCTAGCAATTGGGTTCAACTTGTAACTGTTTCTATGCTAACTAAGTGCAACTACATTGAATTGAGTTCAAATTGAAAGTGTTCTCAGTTCTCATTAATAACTATTCCCACGTTTACTGTATACATTTCCATTTGCAATTGCTTATCAGCTGCATTGCATTTAATTCAAGTTATGACTATTCTCAGTCTAGTAACAACTGTTCCCATTTGCTGTGTGCATTTCAGCTTATCAACAGCCATTGAATTGAGTTCACGTTAAGCGTTGACCTCAAATACGAATCGTGTTTTGTTTCGCATGTGTTCCCTGACGTAAAACCACAGGCCTCCCATGGACTTGCATGAAATGTTGTTAACCGCAAACCGCCAGCAGACAGCAGATAAGACGATATGCAACATTTCTATAAAAATATATAAATAACAAAATGAATTATAAAAAACAATAAAATAAATGTTTGTAAATGTTGAATTACATAATTTAATAGAAACTTAAATATATATATAAATATTTTTAAGCTGTATAATAAATTCAGAGAGAGACCGAAAGTAATAAATTCATTAATGAGAAAGTTAAACTTAAGCTTCACTTAAAATTTATTATAATAATTTTCATTTAATTTTCTTCTTTTTTTTATAACTTGTAATTATTCTACATTTGTCTTTTGTCTTTTGGCTCACAATATCAAAAATCTTTTTCACATTTTCATTTATATTTCATTTTTTTTTCTGTTTGTTTCTTTTTTAATTTTTGTAACAATTTTCAAAATGTTTTTTTTTTTGTTTTTTGTCAACATAAGTTTAGTTTTCAGGATTGTTGCGCTTAAAATTTAGTTAATGCATTGAAAACAATTCGAGTATAAATAAAAAAAATACAAGATCTTTAACAATTACAAATGAAATGTTAATAAAAAAAAAATATATAAATTTAAATATCGCAATATATATATATATAGATATATATATCAGATACATATATAGATCTAAAATTTATTTGATCTATTTTATTATCTGTAACAAACAACAGTCTCTCAAATCAAACGGCAGCTGCTGCTGTCCGCGTTGTCATTCGCCTGCCAAGCTGGCCAGTAGCTCCTCATCAATGCCATCGCCAGCTGCACTGCTGCTGCTGCCCAGATTCAGCATTAGATCGTTAGCCGCCGAAGCAACAGCTGTCGCTGCATATGCCTTCTGCACTGCACTCGATGTGCCAGCCGCTGATAGGCTTGCTGCCAAGGCACCAATATCTGCATTCATCTGCTGCTGCTGCTGTTGTTGTTGTTGCTGCTGCTGCTGTTGCATTTGTTGCTGTTGCAGTTGTTGCTGCATCTGTTGCTGCTGTTGTTGCTGCAACTGTTGCTGCTGTTGATGTTGCTGTTGCTGCTGTTGTTGTTGCTGTTGCTGCATCGATTGTTGTTGTTGTTGTTGTTGTTGCTGCTGCTGCTGATGTTGCTGTTGCTGCATAGATTGTTGCTGTTGCTGCATAGATTGTTGCTGCTGTTGTTGTTCTTGCGCTCCCGACGAGCCTGCAGCTGTCGTTAGTTGCTCTGTGCTTGGCGTTGTGCGTCCTCCTGTTGCACTGTTCCCACCGGTACGTTGCGATAATTTCGGTATTTGAAATTTATTATGCAAACCCTTGATGAAGCCTTCCATGCTAGCAGCCATGCTAGGCGATGCATACTGTAATATTGTCATCATATCTGTATGATGATCGAAACGTGGCGGTGGCTGTGACATTGATCCACTTAATGCAGCTGGAGACATGCCACCAACACCTCCAGCTGTCCCCGAACTAGAACCAGATCCCGATAATTGTGTCTTACGTTGCCCACCACTGCTGCTGCTACCGCTGCCGCTACCACCACCGCTGCTGCTGGTGCTATTCATGTTGCACATACTGGGTCGACGTCTTGGTGCACTGTGATGATCCTGAAAAGAATTGGTGCTATTGCTCTTGGTCAATGGCAAGCCACTGCCCGAGGAGCCACCAAGTTTACTGCTTAGATTACCCGAAGAGTTGGCCTTCTGGAATAGATGCTTGCTGGATCCAGAACCTGAACTTCCGCCACTGCTCGAGCCTCCTCCTGATGCCTTTTTGGAAGCTGGTCCACTGTTGACTCCAGGTTTTAAGCCTGTATGTTGCTTTTTACTGGCTGAGGCTGAAGACGAGGATGAGGAGGAGGAAGTTGAAGACAAGCCAGTTGAACCACCTTTTGATTCACGTTTACTGCTGCTGCTGCTGCTGCTGCTGCTGCCGCTACCGCTGCTGCTGCTGTTGTTGCCTGTCTTATTGATGGTCAACTTGAGTCCCTCTTGGCTGCTTGGCTTTACCATGTACTCTGTGGGTAAACCAGTTCCTGGAATGATGCCACTGCCACTAGTTCCACTGGTGCTGGAGATGGAGCTGCAACTGTCGCTATTATGTGGCACTGCTGCTTGCTGCTGCTGTTGTTGCTGCTGCTGCTGTTGCAGCTGTTGTTGCTGTTGCTGCTGCTGCTGCTGCTGTTGATGCGGAGTTGTTGTTGTTCCCACTGTTGTTGTTGGTGCTGTTATTCCCCCCACTGTTCCCACTGTTGTTGCTGGCGCTGCTGTTGTTATTGCTGCTGCTGCTGCAGCTGCTGTTGCTGCTGTTGTGATTAAGGAATCCAGCGACGCTGCTACTGTTGCTGCAGCTGTTGTTGCCGCTGTTGTTGTTGCTGCCGCCGCTGCTGCCACCGCT
The DNA here is from genome assembly GCA_037044475.1 of Zaprionus obscuricornis. Lineage (NCBI taxonomy): Eukaryota > Metazoa > Arthropoda > Insecta > Diptera > Drosophilidae > Zaprionus > Zaprionus obscuricornis. Next base: position 1,882 of record JBAMBR010003464.1, on the reverse strand, counting down.
GTTGTTTGTTGTGTTGTTGTTGCTGCTGCTGCTGCTACCGCTGAGGCCGCCGCCACCGCCGCTGTGGTTGCCGTCGAAGCTGCCGTCGACGTCATCAAACTAACCTGACAAAGGAAGCGCGTGGTTGTGTGTGTTGTACATGTATGTGTGTGTATGTGTGTTGCGTGTATAAAGAAAAAACGAACCAAAAAAAATAAAAAAAAAACAAAGGCAAAAATTAAAACAATCAAACGAAGAGCGTGTCAAAATGTAGCACAAGTGTCATTCAAGGGTTAAAAAACAATTGTTTCCCCAAGACATGCAGACAGCAAGTGAAAGTAAACGAGAGGAAGTGAAAAAGAGAATGAGAGAGAGAGAGTAAAGAAGAGATAATACCCGTTAGTAATTGGCCCGTAAGAAATATAGTATTGCTAGAAAAATCATAGTACAGTTTCAACAATGGATTAAAAAGAGTAAAAGCCAAACGATGCCTTCAATGGGTTAAAAATTGCCCAGAATCCACAGCAAAATTATAAACGTGCAAGAGGAGCAACAAATCCCTTGATGGGAAGAGAAAAGTTTGTGTAGTTGGAGAGAAGGCAGAGGGGGGGGGGGGATGGATAAAGGAGTGGAGTTCTCACCTTTACGGGAATTTAGGATTAGCAAAATAAATCCATCACAAATAGAGAGAAAGATATTAATAAAAGATCAAAATTAAAAACGGATGCGATTAGAGAAATAGAAAAAAATTAAAATATATATTTACACAAATAGCACAAAATCAAAATTAAAATATTCAAAAATAAAAATAAAATAAAAAAGAAAAAAAATAAATAAAAAAAATATTATTAATATCAAAATTCTACAGCAAACACATCAAAATTAATAATTTGTTTTAACAATAATAATAATAATATTTAATAATAAAAATAATAATAATAATAATAATAATAATAATAGTAATAACAATAATAATAATATTAATAATTATATTATAATTATTTGTATTCGAGTTTCACTCGTTAATTACATTTTGTTTTTGTTTTTTTTTTTTAGTTATAAATAAAAACAAACAAATAAAAATAATAATAATAATAATAAAGAGAAATAAGAGAAAGATAAAGAAAGATAAAAGTGCAAGAAGTTTGATGATAAAGGAAGTGCTTATGCTTGGGAAAGTATACGGGAAGTTAGGAAAATGTTTTTGTGTGTATTTTTTTTTTTTTGTTTTTGTTGCAGTTGTTTTTTTTTTTTGCAGTGTTTTTTTTTTGGCGTTTTTTTGTTTTTGGGCATTTTGGGCAGACAACGAGAGCTACTCATAAATAGAAAACGGACTTACCGCACCTACCGCTCCCGCTGCTGCCGCTCCTACACCCATTCCCGGTCCCATGCCCGTTCCCGCTACCGCTGCCATGCCCTTGCGCAGCGCATTTAATTCCAAATTGGACACCGATGGTGACACATAGTTGCCCAGATTACCGCCAGCTGCCAGATGCGATAAACTGGCAACTGTTGATTTTATTTGTTGTTGCTGCTGCTGTTGCTGTTGTTGTTGTTGTTGCTGCTGCTGCTGTTGTTGTTGTTGTTGTTGTTGTTGCTGCTGTTGTTGTTGCTGTGAACTCTTCAGAGCAGCCACTGCAGCAGCTACAACTCCTGATGCATGTGCTGACCCTGCGGATGACGACGATGAGCCTGAAGATACTGAGGCAGAGCCAGCTGTATGCATGGATTTCTCCTTCTTTATAGCTGATGGCAATTGATTTCCGCTGCTGCTGCTGGCCAATGGTGGCACTGGTCTCATCATTGCAGGATTCATGCCTGAATTTGGACTTGACCCAGCTGCCAATCCCATAGGTATACCCATAGGTAAAGCTATAGGCAACGAGACAGCACCTGCACCACT